>JAJONR010003084.1:0-56600 GCA_029582245.1 Solanum etuberosum | reverse complement strand
AGAGGCTTCATAGACAGTCAGATGTTAGTTCTTGAGTTTTCTATTTCCTGTTTTAATGGTTGAGACTTGAGTTGCCATTTTGGCTAAGTTTAATATTTCTTAAAGACATTTGCATGAGTTATCCTTTGAGACTATTTATTGTGTTTAAGTTTTCTGCTGAGTAAGTAAGCCAGGCCAAGGGTTCGCTTGGGGTCAGCAATGGTTCTCGAGTGTTAGTCCCGCCCAGGGTGTAGGCTCGGGGCGTGACAATTACGAGCTTGAATTATCTTGATTTCTCTCTCTTACCTTTGTCCGAGGCTTATTTTTTGAGTTCGTTAGGTAGTTGTTAGTCTTCTCAACAAACGTCACTTATTTCCTTATGATATATCTCCTTATTTTGGAGATATTCAGACTTGTATCTCCTTTGATATTATTGTAATACTTAGAGGCTTATACATGTGACACTAGGTTTTGGGGGTGTTTAAGTTATATTATAAGTTTCGCATGTTCATGTTATGTCTAGTCCTTTATTTTGTTATTATTTATGCATTTTTTGGATCGTTAGGTTGACCTGTCTTGGTGGGATAAGAAAGGTGCCATCACGCCTGATTTTTGGACCGTGACACTTATAGGATTGATCGGACGAATAATTATGCTTAATGGTTTAACTTATCGGATATCAATTTTTTAATATACTAATTCGCTAGTCAATTAATAAGATATCGATGGATTTATCTTCTTTTTCACTTTCACTCACTAATATATTGATCTCCCATCAAACAAAATATTTTTTCTAGTTCTACTTAAGTTAGTAATTTTGTAGTTGTTACTCACAATGAAAAATACATGAAAAATTAAATTTTGAGGGTGTATGAACATAAACAATTATTCATCAAATATTTACCCGTATAACAATTTAATATTTTATTACTAAAATGTATTTCAAATATACATTTTGATAAACAAGAAATGAAGACTCGTACATTATATTAAGACTAGCTAGCTAGTAAATTATTTAGACAAATACGTATCAAGCCATGTAAGGAGCAACACATACTTTTCACATATTTTCATTCCTATAGCCTATTTTACCTATGGTATATGACTCCCACAATGGCAAAATTTAAGCTTAAGAATCTCTGCATTATTTAAATTAAAATTATGAAAAATAAAATAAAAATCAGAAATAAGTTTACGAAGGTATAAGACTAACGAAAAATGTAGATTTTGTGGAATGGACAGTTTCCCGTGTTTGTTTTGAAGGCTATCATAGATGAAACTAATTTTGCTAGGCATAGAATACCCTTTCTAATTTTGGATAGTACTAATTATGATTTAGTATTTTTCATAATATTTATAACAGTTGAATTTGTAAACCCATTTCTCAAAATTAAAGTATTATAGTAAAGAAAAGTAATATCACGTGTAAATAACAAAGTAAAAAATATCACGACCCAAAAATAGATGTGATGGCACTCGTCTTATCCCAATAAGACAAGTCAGCCTAAAATCCAAATAATATGATAAAAGCGAAAGTAAATCGAGAATAAAAGTTCAATACTTTAATATAATGCGGAAATTCATAATCGACTTAAATATGCCACCAAAATCTGGTTGTCACATGTACAAGCCTCTAGTGTGTTATAACAAAATTGAAAAAAATACAAGTCTCAAATGACCTTGTTTCTAGAATAGAACAAGATCATAAATAAGGAGAAAGAAAATTCGCTGAGATGACAAGCAGCTACCTCACAAACCTCCCCAAGAAGCCTCGGACAAGAAGAGAAGAGAAAGTATCACGAAGGTTCGGGCTAGTAACCTACAAAAATGTAGAAGCAAGGGGTGAGTATCAAACCACACGGTACTCAACAAGTAAACTTCTAAACACAAGCTAAGGGAATAAAATACGGGTACTCCTTACCACCCCAAGCGAACCTCCACAACTACAACCTGAATAAAACCAGTCCAACCTAACAGACAACAGTTCACAATTTACCTAGCACATAGCTCAACAACAATACTCCAACAATTACATATCCTCAACAACAAACTCAATGTTCATCAATCGCAAGTTCCATAGAAAGGCACTCACAAGATCAGCAACACACAAGATCAAGTTTCACCATTGATAAAGATGTGCAATGCAATGAAATGCAATGTCAAGTAAGTGATGCTTGTCTGACCTACCGATACGCATCCGTTATCTCACAGTCCGGAACCCATGGGGGACATATCTGTCCATGCATCCGTCGTGACGTGCAACACGATCCTCGATAATCAAATCCGCCGCGGCGTGCGACACGTCCCTCGATAATAGAATCTGTCGCAGCATGCGACATGTCCCTCGATAATAGTATCTGTCGCGGTGTGCGACACGTCCCTCGTAATGGTACATCCTCTTTAATTTCTTATTCTTCCTCAATTCACATAACACTTATCACAAACATGTCTCAGAACCAATACAAATGACATGTTCACATAAATAATGAGGAGATGACCATTTTCATAATAATTCACAATTCACAACAACAAAATCGTGATACAACATCAACAATGAGTCAATAAGCCTTTCAAACCATTCTCAACACATCACACACCAATAATTACCTTTTATCACCCATTTTTCATCATTAGATTTATTCAATATGGACAAGTAAACCCATCACAAAGTCACATTACTCCCCAACACATACCACAAGGAAATACACACACGATTCTATGCACTTAATAAGGGTTTAGAAATCCACTTGCCTCAAACAATCGAACAATCACTTTGAGACTTGAGCCTTCCCTTTTCGTTGGACTTCCAAATCAATGTAATCTATTTAACAATAAGATTTCAAAACCAACAATACTCATATTACTATATGTCTAGCCTAGACCCAAAAACTCACTCAAACCTACAATCAATTTCTTAAATCTTGATGTCAATTAACATGTCAACTCTCATATTTCTCAAATTCAAGCCTAGGATTAAGTTCCAATGCATTAGGCAATGATGGCCATCAAAATTGTCTCCCCCAACTTAAAAGAGTTGCTGCCACTTTCAAAATTCCAAATTCATATATATACATAATTCTCATTACTATAATACCATTCTACATTAATATATATACACTAGAATTTATTACTCATAACTAATTATGGACACAAAGGTAAGCCTCGTACCTGACGTGAACTAGTTTGTTTCCACGCTGCAGTGCACATGTAATTTTTCTCCTTTTTTTTTTCTTTTCTAAAGTAAAATAATTATGTATTAGAAGTGACAAACCCTAGTAACTTATTTAATAAGTATGAGCCAAATGATATAGAGTCTTAAATAAATTAAAGACATGACCCATTAACCCACCAACTAAATAATTTAATTATTTAATAAATATTCGTCAATTAAATAACCGTAGTTATCGAATCGTTCAAAATTTCCAAATCGACTTCACCGAGTGATCAAACATGACTCGGGGCAACTATCAATAGGGGTAAAATGGTAATTTCATGAGAATTTCTAAAAATTATTTTCCGGGTCATTACAAAAAAAAAAACAAATATTTATGAGGGTGGAGAGAAATCAAAAAAAAAATTGTCATGCGGAGCGGAGCGAAGTGGGTTAAATTTTTTACGGATTGAGAAAAACCCGCCCCATCCCCGCCTGGCACCGCCCCATTGCCATTCCTAGTTGCTTTGAGTTTGACACAAAAAAATTAGTTCAAATTGAAATATACAATGATTCGTGTTATGCCGTAATTTTACTATCTTTAGAAAAATCATTTTATGAAATGTTCTAAGTATAAAACAATTTGAGAAAAATACTAAGAAAAGAGTCTCCACTTAATTTTTTAAAGAAATTAAGAAAACTTAATTTAAAAGGACTCTTACAGATTAAGTTTTTAAAAATTTAGAGAAAAGGGTATGATGTTCTCATTTACACTTCAAGAAGGTTTTTAAAACATTTGAAGTGTCCGCTAACATGCGGTTATCCTATGACTTGATTAAATATTTGACTATTTTTTGGAAAAATGATTTAACATGAAAAATAATAATTTACAATATTTGATTAACTTTGAGAAAATAATCAAACAAAGAACATTTTTTAGTTTTTAAGAAAAGAGGACTTCAATTGAAACATTTGACTTGAATTACAAATGAACAAAACTAGATTGATTAGAATTTATTTTTGGTTCATTTTAAAATAACAATTTAAACCAATTTGGTTAATTAAAGTGTGAAAACTATCTTGAATTAATTGAAGAATAAATAAAAAATTTCAACAAATATACTCAATAAAAGTATAAGAGTTGATAAAAAATGAATTATATTAAAATATACTAACATAAAGAATATAGTTCATCTTTTGGGGAATTTAATTAAGTTAAACCAAATCAAATAAAAAGGTTAGAGTTAAACACACAATAAATAAATAAATTAGAGTAAAGGAAGAAGATATAAATAATCCTGAACTTGGGCCTTTTGCCCGAATTCGAAATTGAGCCGGCAAACACATCTTGGTCCCTGTCCTATCTTCTAAATTAAAGCTTGCAAGTAACAAATGAGTTTCAGCCCATTTTTGTTCTAAAAGGCTGCTTGGACCCGCTGGCAACAAAAGAATTTGGGCTTTAGCCCATTTTCATGCCTAAAGCTCTATATATACACATATGAGTCGTTTGGTTACTGTATAAGAGTCAATCTAATACATTTGGTTATTCATGTATTAATTTTATACATTGTTTGGTTTGTAAATAGAATAAAAGTTATTCATGTATTAATTTTATACCATGTTTGGTTGGTAAGTTTCAAATGTTATATAAAAGTTATTCATGTATTAATTTTATACGGTGTTTGATTGTGTTTTAGTAATTCTACATAACTAATACTCACATAACTTATGAGGGAATCTATGTATAATTTTATGTTGGGTAGAAGATGGAATAAGTTATGTGGGTATTAGTTATACATGAATTAAAATAAAAAATTACATGTTTACCCCTAATTTGTTTACTTGTTTATTTGTAAATAGTGTTATATTAATTAATTTACAAAATTGAGGAGGTCGATTAAGCTGTTTATATTCGTCATGTTTTTGGTTTCGTCATTTTATCCCCCAGATAACATTTTATTATGACACCTTTTATTATTGCTGCATCATAGTAGTTTTTAGTTAGTGGTGATACTTCTTAGCATTCTAGCTTGTTTATCAAGTAGTATCCTTTTTTAGATTTTACAAATTTCACATTTAAAAAAAAAAAAATATTAATCAAAACAAATTAAATATTTAATAAGAAATAATTTATGTATTGTAATTTTACATAATCAAATCCTACATAAATAATACTTGCATAACTAATACCTACATAACTAATACATGCATAACTAATACCTACATAACTAATACTTGCATAACTTATTCCTACATAACTAATATCTGCATAACTTATTCCTACATAACTAATACCTGCATAACTTATTCTTACATAACTAATACCTGCATAGCTTATTCCTACATAACTAATACATTCATAACTCTAACCAATAACCAAACGGCCTCATAATGTATACTGCTGTATATACACTGTATACAACCCATTTTCGGGCTTTCCGAGACTGCTATTTCAGCTTTCAGCGACTCGAACAAGATGCGGCTGACTTAGAAATGATCCAACTCAACGATATGCAAGGATTAGAGTCAAATAGACTCAGTCAATGTCACATGTAAACAAAGTAATGGAAAAGAATTAAGCAAGAGTGATTCAAAATTATTCATAAGCAAATTTTCCAATAAAAGGCAGTAGACAACCATGATCTCATCTATTCTTAACATCAACAACACATAGAGGAAGATATGAACTAATTGAAATACTACTAACACAAGATATCTAATAAAATAATGAAATAAAATAAAAGAATGCATAACACTATGAGCGAATAAACATATATCTATCATGAGAATGCCAAGAATAAGAAAGACTCATTTTACACAGTAAAGCTACCGTAAGTCATGACAAAACAATGAAGACTCTGATGTTAAAAGAAAAGAACAAAGCATAGAAATCATTTATAAGCGAACACTAACAGTTGAACAGACGACCCTAACCTTAACTAAACCTAAGAAGATGCAAAGAAATTAAGCCAGACAACATCAAAGAATTCAAACATGTCACGACCCAGACCGTCGTGAGTGGCACCCACACTAACCCTCCGGTGGGAGAACCAAAACTACAGCCCGACTAATCAACTTAACCCAAGTACTACACATTTAAAGCTACGGAAGCAGGTTAAAATAACTATATATTTAATACGGAGTCCCCATAAATTCCGAAAGTTCAAATAACATCTAACAACCAATGCGGAAATACCCCTAGAACCTGAAAGTCATTGTACCAAAACATCTAAGGGCAACAAGTCTAAGAAAAAGGGGTACAACCCCAACTAACACAAGAATATCTAAACAGTCTAAGTCCGAAGAAAATGGACTAAACAATATAAAGGACTACATGACAGCCTGAAAGAACTGGCTCACCCTTGAAATCCGGTCTCGCTCACTGATCTCCTAGTTGAGGTCTATCAATAGCCGCCTGAAGATGTCCTGTACTCAACAAAGAACGAGAAAATGCAGTATCAGTACACAACCACAGTGTACTGGTAGGATCACGCAACTATCCCAATTAGTGAAACATATATAAGTCATTACAAGATCATAAACATGCATATACCGAACATATACAATATCAGTTATCGTTTCAGGATCAATGTACAATTCCACATTCTTCAATAATACACATATATATATAACAAGTCAATGTTCCTCTCATGGAACCCATACCCAAACTATTAGTGTGCCGGATCGTGACACCCGTTCCAAGTTAGTGTGTCAGATCGTGACACCCGTTCCAATATGTATGTCGGTACGTGACATCCGATCCCAGTTAGTGTGTCGGATCGTGACACCCGATCCATTCAACATACCACAATCACAATCACAATGAATATTCTCATAATCATGCAATCAAGTGTTGATTCATGGCATACAATAATTCATTCATACTCATTTACAATAGGTGTGATCAATAGTGCAACATTCACATACATACATGCATTACAATGAAGCAATTACTAACATACATCACACAAACATGAAATCACAACCATCACCTACCTCGAACAAAGCTTGAATCCCCTAAGAAACGTGATTCTTCCCTTTCCGGATTCTTTCTGCTTGTTCTTGGTCTACAAACAATCAATATAACGCGAGGATTAATAAACAAGTCCTAATTACCCGGATTATAATCAATAATATCAACCGTAGGTCAAAACCTTGATCCCCATACCCAGTTTAGGGCTTCTTCCACCATAAATCCCAGATAAAACCCTCTCCCATCGATAATTACCCAAGAAATTAAGTTCTACGGATCGAAAAATGGATTCGGGGAGTAAAAACCTTACCTTTGGTGCTAGAAGAGGTGGAAAACCTTCAAGATATATCCCTGGGTCGTTTCTTAGCTCTCATGATCGAATGTTGCAGAATAATAACACTTTTGGGGTTTATTTCTGACTTAAGTCGCGTCTGTCCCGCTGTGGCGGACCTCATCCCGCTACAGCGGCCCTTCCCTGGCAGGAATAATCCCGCCTTGGCGGCTTGCACGGAGACAGAGAGTTAATTAAAGAGTTTCAAACCCCCATTTTATAACACACCTTCAACCCATGACACTCAGAAATTACTCGTTCACGCTAAGATCAGTTTCGGGAGTTCTACTCGCCCGAATTCTGTACCGTAAAGTCGTACAATTTTTTTAACGTCTTAGCTATCTACTTAAGTGATCAAATTCATAATTAGATCTCTCATTCGTTACCAGATTTTCCTAGACCTCACTGACTCCGATTTCGTCCAAATATGGACTAGGTTAGGAAATTCCAAGTTACTACCAAAAAGTTTTCCGACCCCAATTCTTTCCCCATTGGTTTTTCCCTAACGACGGAATCAAGTCGTTACAATAGATACCAATTTACCCATCACTCGTCCCTGAGTGATCAACTAGGAAAGACTAGCTAAAGTAAGGGTAGAGTAGTACTTGAATCGTTGAACAACTAGGGATACTTATCTCGCATGTCCTTGATTTTCTAAGTAGCTTCCTCCACCGGACGATGCTTCCATTGAATTTTGACAGATGCAATATCCTTTGATCTTAACTTGCGAACTTTCCTATCTAGAATGGCTATAGGTTCCTCCTCATAACCTCCAATATCTGACCTTCCGATCTCCATACTCTGTATGCCTGTTCTGAGCTGCTAGAACATCTCCCGAATAAATTTCACATTTCCTAATGATTCTCATCAAAAGGTCCCGCCTCAAATGCATCAAACCAATCACTGGGAGACCTACATCCCCTCCCATACAGTGCATCAATGAAGTCATCTCAATACTCGAGTGATAAGTATTGTTGTACGTAATTGAAGAAACTCGGCGATTAATTTATATTGTGGAGGGTTAAAATTGGGTGTCAACAATTTGGAAGTAAGATTTTCTTTTCTTAAAACAGAAAAAATAATATCCCCATCTATCTTATTGAGAAATTCCAAAAGAGACTAATTTATTTTTTTATAACGGATTCTGTATTTATATATTTTGTATATAATTGTATTATTTGTATATAAGTATTTTCTATGTAATCTATAAGAGAAGTATTTTTCCTTTTCCATTAAATGTTAAAGGAGACCAAAAAGATGAAATGAGCAGGAATTTTTTTTATATCAATTAATG
This sequence comes from Solanum etuberosum, assembly GCA_029582245.1. Taxonomy (NCBI): domain Eukaryota; kingdom Viridiplantae; phylum Streptophyta; class Magnoliopsida; order Solanales; family Solanaceae; genus Solanum; species Solanum etuberosum. Next base: position 47,872 of record JAJONR010003084.1, on the reverse strand, counting down.
AAATTAATAAGCATGTGAAAATCAGATAGAAATTCTCTACAATTGAAAGGATGTTGTACGTTGAATCTTTAGGAAATAAAAAACATAAATATTCTTATTTATTTTTCATATTGCCTTCAGTGCACTGCCATTCATATAAATCATCTACTTCATCTTTTTTTTCACAACTTTCATATGATGCATGTGGATTTAAGGAAATTATTTTTTTCTACCTAATGATCGGAAGAAAGCGATGTTAGAATAAGAATGACAAAATATAAGGAATTCAAAATAAAACTTGCTTGGCTTAGAGATATGTTAATACGTTTCTTGAAGATAGTTAAGTGTCTCTCCCACGAGCAAACGGAAGAATAAATAACAACTCCATCTTCCGGATTCAACTAAGCCACACAACAAATAGCATTCAAGAATGTTGCTCTTCTATTCTTGAATTGGTGAAATCACCTTTTGATTAATGTCTCACAAATATTTTTCAAGGGAAAGTAGTTTTTTTGAGTGCTTATCTTTTCAAACAAAAGAAACTCAATTTATAGGACAAAAGTTTTTGCAAGAAAAGACTTTAATTAAATTGTATTTATTATAGGTTCATGAATTGAAAAGAAAACTTGTCTTTCAAAAAAACCTATAACGTATAATTAAAACAAAAATGAATGTTACATTCGCATTTATGTATTTTGTTATTTCAAAACTGTTAACGGATGAATTTGTTTCAAAATTAATTGAACACTAACTCTTACAATCCCCCACTTGTTTCAAGAAATTTTAGCTTTGAAAAATCCCAAAAATATTTCGAGACATTAATCTAGCAACATGCATCAATAATGGTGTCTTTTGGACTTGAACCATTAGCTAGTGAAGGCTTTCTAAATCATTGACTACTTAGTGAACGAATCTTGAACTAAGTGGTTCATTGAATGAAATAGAAAAATACTCCACGGATATCACTATGTTCCGGTGAAAATCAAAATCCTTTGATACTTTACAGCCATGTTTCCTGAATCCGTTTAGCTAAGTGCATTAAGATTTTCCTGTTAAAATTTTATTGAAGCAGCCTCCACTTCGCATTTAGTGCGGTGAATTCATCAAGAGTAACTTTGCATACTCTAATCAAATAGTCTATGAATTTCATTAAAATAAATTAATCTCATCCTCTTTTACAGCAAAGTATCGGCAAATCTATCAAGCGTATTCCTACACACTCCAATCGAAATCGATTTATAGACTTATTAAGGGAATATAATATCATCCTTCTCTTTAGTAGGAATATTGAGAAATTTATCAAGAGTTTTCTTACTAACTCCAACCGAGATCGGTCTTATAAATTTCTTAAGAGAAAAGAATCTCAATCATGCACATCTACTTATTTTATTTATGTTAAACATGGGAATTTATTGATGTGCTTCACAATTGTAACTTTACCTGTTCTTTCCTTTGAACCCAAGATTACATTATTAGGTAGGGTTACCATAAAGTACAATTAATTTACAACATGCTTTATTTTCATCCCATTACAAGTTTCCACCACTAACTATTTGCTTAACCCTTTAGACAAAGGATCAGCTAAATTAAATCTAGACTTCTCATATTGAAGCGATATTATGTCTTCCTCCAATAATCTCCTCACATGATTATGTTTGAGACGAACTTGTCTTGACTTGCCATTGTAATAATAACTTGAAGCCTGAAATAAAGGAGCTTGATTATCACAACAAATAGTTAAAGGTGATACTCACTTACCGCACAAAGGAATATCTATCAACATAGATCACAGCCAATCAACTTCTTCTCCAACAGAAGCCATAACTATAAATTCTGACTCTATGATTGAGTGAATAATACATGTATGCTTCTTTGATTTCCAAGAGATCGCTGCTCCTGCCAAAGTGAAAATCCAATCAGTGTTCAGATTTAGAGTCATTCGGATTAAAATTTCAAATAGTATCACTATAGACTTCAAAAACAGCTGGAAAGGTAGAATAATGTAGGCCAACATTAATTGTACCCTTCAAATATCTTATAACACGAATTAAGGCTGCCACAATCCGAGCCTACACCCTGGACGTGACTGGCACTTGAGAACCATTGCTACTCCCCAAGCGAACCTTCATCATGGATGGCTACAAGCGGAAGACTAACTAAAGCATACACAAGCATCAAACTGAAAGAAAGGGTAGATCAACAGTTTCTTTAAATCGCAAAACTCTCTAAATATACTAAGTATGAACATATGTTTTAAATAAAACATCTGAAACTGAAAGATTCTCCAAAACTGTCTATCTATGAAGCCTCTACAAACAAAGATGAGTGTCGAGACAAGACCCACGACTCCTCAAAAGAACTACTACTAACAACTCATAAAACTTGAGAAGAGAATGATGTATTAAGAGATAAAAATCTGATTTTTTTGGGTCTTTAATTAGTCAAGAAATTCATTTAGGATTTTCTTAGAGGTAAAAAGATAAAAACAACCCTTTTTAATATTTTCCCGTCGGCTAATTTGTCACTGCATTGTATCAGGTTACTAAAATGGTCATAACTTTTTACTTGAAACATGGATTGTTGCGAAATTGGTGGCGTTGGAAAAAGATTCAAATACCTTAAATTTGATAGGTTATGGGCCACGCAACTCTTTATATTCTAAGAGATATGGTTGTTTGAAGTTGACCCAAAGAGAATCTTACATCAAAACTTAATCGATAGAAACTTTCAACTCAACGTTGTGCTACGAGTTTTTAGTGACCTTAATTAATATCCAAAATCATTTCCACACTAAAGACTTTATCTTTATACATATGGTCAATTTAAGAATCACCCGATACGATCATAAATGTAAATGAAGAATAGTTTGGGTCATAACTTAAAAAATTTTAGGGTGTTACAAAGGCATTCTGATGTTCAACTCCAGGATTATTAGTAAACTTGCTCAAAGTTCCTACTGCATAATTAATATCTGGTCTGGTAAAATGCATGACATATATAAGACTCCTAACAATCTGAGAATATGTCAGTTGGTCAAGAACATCACTAGAATTTCGCATTAGTTTGATGCTAGGATCAAATGATGTATGAGCAGGTTTGTTATCAAAGTGACCAAACCTCTTTAGAACTTTCTCAATATAACTTGATTGAGTAAGAGTCAAACCATTTGTTGATCTTTTGATTTTAATACCCAAAATTACATCAGCTTCTCCAAGATCTTTCATTTCAAATCGAGAAGCTAGAAAAGATTTTGTTTTTTTACTCTTTCAATATTTGTTCCAAAGATCAACATATCATCTACATAAAGACGTATTATAACACTAGAATTTTCTTGAAATTTTCTAAATATGCAAATATTACTATCATTGATTAATTAGCCATTAGAAATCATTACTAATCTAAATTTCTCATTCCATTGTTTTGGAGCTTGTTTTAATCCAAAAAGAGATTTAAGAAGCTTACAAACTTCGTGTTCTTGACCAGAAACGACAAATCCTTCTGGTTGTTTCATGTAAGCTTCTTCATCTAGATCTCCATTCAGAAATGCAGTTTTCACATCCATTTGATGAATTACCATACTATGAAATCACAACCATCACCTAGCTCGAACAAAGCTTGAATCCCTTAAGAAACTTGATTCTTCCCTTTTCGGATTCTTTCCGCTTGTTCTTGGTCTAGAAACAATCAATATAATGCGAGGATCAATAAACAAGACCTAATTACCCGGATTATAATCAATAATATCAACCATAGGTCAAACCCTTGATCCCCATATCCAGTTTAGGGCTTCTTCCACCATAAATTCCAGATCAAAACCCTCTCTCATCGATAATTACCCAAGAAACTAAGTTCTACGGATCGAAAAATGGATTCGGAGAGTAAAAACCTTACCTTTGGTGCTAGAAGAGGTGGAAAACCTTCAAAAAATATCCCTGGGTCGTTCCTTAGCTCTCAAAATCAAATGTTGCAGAATAATAACGTTTTTCGGGTTTATTTTCGACTTAAGTCGCGACTATCCCACCACAACGGACCTCATCCCGCTACAGCGGCCCTGCCCTGGCGGGAATAATCCCACCCTGGCGGCTTGCACGGAGACAGAGAGTTAATTGAAGAGTTTCAAACCCCCATTTCACAACACACCTTCAACCCATGACACTCAGAAATTACCCGTTCACGCTAATATCAGTTTCAGGAGTTCTACTCGCCAGAATTTGATTCTGTAAAGTCGTACAGTTTCCTTAACATCTTAGCTATCTACTCATGTGATCAAAATAATAATTAGATCTCTTATTCGTTATCAGATTTCCCTAGACCTCACTGACTCAGATTTCATCAAAATCTGGACTAGGCTAGGAATTTCCAAGTTACTACCAAAAGGTTTTCTGACCCCAATTATTTCCCCATTGGCTTTTCCTTAACGACGAAATCAGGTCGTTACAATAGATACCAATTTACCCATCACTCATTCCCGAGTGATCAACTAGGAAAGACTGGCTAAAGTAAAGGTAGAGTAGTACCTGAATCGCTGAATAACTGGGGATACTTGTCTCGCATGTCCTTCTCGGTCTCCCAAGTGGTTTCCTCAACCAGACGATGCTTCCATTGAACTTTCACGGACTTAATCTCCTTGGTCCTTAGCTTCCAGAAATCACGATCAAGAATTGCAATCGGTTCTTCCTCATACTGAAGGTCTTTGTCTAACACAATTGAGTCTCATTTTATGATGTAATCCCCGTCCCCATGATATCTCTTTAACATGGACACATGAAATACCGGCTGAACCCCCGATAAGTTAGGAGGTAAAGCCAACCTATACGCCACTGGCCCTACACGGTCAAGAACCTCAAAAGGTCCAATATATCGAGGACTAAGCTTGCCCTTCTTGCCAAATCTCATCACCCCTTTCATGGGTGACACCTTAAGAAGTACATTCTCACCAGTCTGAAATGCCATGTCTCTTACCTTATGATCTGCATACTTTTTCTGTCTACTTTGGGCTGCTAGAAGCTTAGCTTGGATGCTCTTTACCTTCTCTTGAGCATCCTTCACCAAGTCAACCCCCAAAGGTTTCACATCTCCAGCCTCAAACTATCCTATGGGTGATCTACATCCTCTCCCATACATCGCTTCGAATGGTGCCATATCAATGCTGGAGTGGTAACTGTTATTGTAGGAGAACTCGCACAACGGTAGGAACTTATCCCAATGACCTCCAAAGTCAATCACGCATGCCCTCAACATGTCCTCTAACACTTGGATAGTCCTCTCCGACTGCCCATCCGTCTGCGGATGGAAGGCTATGCTAAAAGTGAGTTGAGTGCCCAATTCTTCATGTAATTTTCCCCAAAACTTGGATGTGAACTGCGTACCGCGGTCTGAGATGATAGAAAGGGGTACCCCGTGCAGCCTTATTGTCTCTTTTACATACACCTTAGCCAATTGCTGCGCATTATAGTCTACTCTGATCGGAATAAAATGGGTTGACTTAGTCAATCTGTCAACAACTACCCAAATAGAATCATACTTTCCTAATGTCTTGGGAAGACCAACAACGAAATCCATAGCTATCCTTTCCCACTTCCATTCCGGAATTGGCATTCTCTGAAGCAAACCTGCAGGCCTTTGATGTTCATATTTTACTTGTTGGTAATTTTGACACTTAGCCACAAACTCTGCTATATCTTTCTTCATGCCAGGACACCAATAGAGTCGCTTCAAGTCTCGGTACATCTTGTTAATACCCGGATGAATGGAATACCTCGAACCATGGGATTCTGTCAATAAACTCTGAATCAAGTCACCCACTCTGGGAACACAAATTCTTCCTTTAAAACTGAGCATGCCCCCCGCATCAAGAACCATATCTTGTGCCTTACCAATCACTGTTTTCTTTCTAAGCTCATTCAAATTCTCATCCTCAAATTGTTTGGCCTTGATTTCCTCAATGAAGGTGGCCCTAACTTCAATAATAGCTAACACCTCACCTTTTTTTGAGACGCCCAACCGAATGAACTTAGACTCCAAATGTTGAATTTCTTTAGCCAAAGGTCACTTGGTCACACCCAAGCAAGCTAAACTACCCATACTTACCGCCTTCTGACTTAGTGCGTCCTCCACTACATTAGCCTTGACCGGATGATACTGGATGGTCACATCATAATCCTTGAGTAACTCCATCCACCTTCGTTGTCTCAAATTCAGATCCTTTTGGGTGAATACATGTTGTAGGCTACGGTGGTCAGTAAATACTTCACACTTAACACCATAAAGATAATGCCGCCAGATCTTAAGCGATGCATAAGCGATGAAATTCTTATCATGCTTTAATACAACACCCAAACCTGAATGTGAAGCGTCACAAGGAAAAATAAAATCTTTACCTTACACCGGTAGTGCAAGAATATGTGTTGTGGTCAAAAGAGTCTTAAGCCTTTGAAAGCTCTCCTCACATTTTTCAGTCCATTCAAATGGTACCTCCTTTTTGGTCAAATTTGTTAAGTGTGTGGAAATAGAAACAAAGTTTTTCACAAACCGACGATAGTAGCTAGCGAGCCCCACAAAACTCCTAATTTCAGTCACAGAACTTGGTCGGACCCAATTCCTAACCGCTTCAATCTTTTGGGGATCTACCATTACCCCTTTCTTTGAAACTACATGCCCTAAAAAGGCAACCGAAATCAACCAAAATTCACACTTAGAAAATTTTACATACAACTTTTGTTTCTCAAGAACACCCAGAATAATACGAAGATGGTTGGCATGCTCTTCCTTATTTTTCGAATAAACCAGAATATCATCAATAAACACTATAACAAACTGTAACAGCTCGGAAAGCAGACTTAGAAAATACAGTAGAAAAACACCTGACCCAGTGAACCACGGCAGTGTTCACGGACCGTGGGAGGGACCACGATCCGTTGACCTGCCCGTGGACTCAGCCCTTCCCAGCAGACGTGGACCAAAGAGCCTTTCACGGGCCGTGGACCACCTCACGGGCCATACTGGCACTCGTAGGAGCTAGGCAGAGTCTACCAGGCCCAGACGCCAGACCACGGGACCCTTCACGGGCAGTGGTCCTGACGATAGACCGTGGTGGCACCCGTGGCAGCCATCCCGGAAACCAGCATCTACTGGACCAAGGACCACGACCGGCTTGACTGTTGGTGGTCCCTTTGACGGTCTGTCAGAGGGACCGTGGTAAGCCTCATAAGCTTTTAAGTCAGGGGTCGTTTGGTCTTTTCCCCATGCGTTGGACACCTAAACTACGTCGTTTAACCCCTAAACTATGTAGTTTTGGTCTGTTTTAGCCTAGTAACTTAATTAGAACATACCCTAGTCAACTCATTGTCCAAAAAATCTCCAAGTTGAACGAAAAGAAGGAGAAAGAGTCAACCAAGCCCTCTCCAAGAACGCAGCAAGGTTTCTTCAGCTCCAGCCCCGAAATCAAAATATTTCTCCATGAAATTCGTCAACAGGTATGTGGGATTTCACTAGTGGGTTCCTTTCACCCATTAGGTCCCTAGATTTCAGTCAGAATCTTGATTCCCTAAATATTTCTTAGACCTAGGGTTTTTTTGAATGTAGAAATTGTTGGGTTTTAGCTGTTAGAATACTCCAAATTAGACTAGCATGATTTCGTAACATTGTTGCTTAGTTTCTTGCATGAAATTCAAAACCCTAGATGTGTTGATTCGTTTAGTTCATGAATTACACTTGCTAGGCCAGTTATACAGATATACATGCATCAGTTTACAAATGTTTCATTATCAGTACATTAATGTTGCATTTTTAGATAGCATGTCAGAATCTTGAGCTATCCAGTTATTTCAGTTATGTGGTATTTTATACATTCTATTGGGAGTAGGCTTAACACCGAGTTGGACTAGGATCAGTCACCCTCATAGTCCCAGAACTACGTGCCCCCATAGGTTTATAAGTCCCCTTTGTGGGCATTACATTTAGTGATCACGCCAATCATGCCTCTATACACTTGGCAAGGTATATTGGATCCTCTCGATGGGGCGTATACATCGGACTCCACATTTAGCTCATATGGTTTTGTGTCGGTAAATAGTAGCTCCCACAGTCAGATTCTAGTACTTTTGACCAGGTTCCCAGTTACTTTTCAGTATTCAGTTTCAGCATGTTATGTACTTGGTCATTGCATTCAGTTAGCTCAGTATTTAGTATATTTCAGTATTTCCATCATGTTCAGATTATATCATTGATCAGTATGATTTATTCAGTTATGTATATGTTGTTCAGCTTTATCCTATCCTGCATGCTCAGTACCTTTCAAGTACTGACGCATACTCTGTGCTACATCTTCTCGTAATGTAGGTTCAGGTCCTCAGCATCCAGAGCAGTTCCTGATCTCCAGTTCAGCAGCTTTAGTGGTGAGTCCTCATTCTTTGAGGACAATAGACATGTGTTTTCAAATTTAGTCATTTACTTTCAGTTTCAGTTTTGCTAGAGTTAGCTGGGGGAATATCCCAGCATCCCGAGTCAGTTAGAGGCTTATATTCAGACATAGTTCTAGATTCAGCTTTAGTTTTGATTTTGATCTCTTAGTTGTTATTAAACTCATAGTTTCTTTATATCTAGACAGTATTGGGTATTCCCCATCATTTCTGATATCTCATGTTTTTAGCTTCCGCATAGTATCTGTTTAAATTTACTTATGATATGCCAGCTCAGGGTTAGCTTGGGGTCATTTGTGATCCTAGGTCCCGTGTTTACGCCCTGGGGGTAGCTTTGGAGCGTGACAAACTTGGTATCAGAGCATTAGGTTTAAGAATCCTAGGATTTCTGAAAAGCCGCACTAAGTAGAGTTCTTTTCATGGGTGTGAAGTGCACCACATCTAATAAGAGGGAGGCTACGAACTGTTTTAGGAAAAAACTTCACATTCTTGCTATTCTTATCCTTTGTGGGTATGATCTACCTTCTAACTCGTCGTTATGCATTTCAGATCATGCCTACTCGTAGAGCTAATGCCAGGAATGCTAACACAGCTCCTCCAGTCCCAAATCAAGAGGTTTCGAATGCAGAGTTTCAGAATGCGATTCAGCTTTTGGCTCAAAGTGTGACTAACCAGAACAACCAGCAGTCCCCAGTTCCTCCTAATGCTAATGTTGGGTCAGCTGCAGCTAGAGTTCGTGATTTTGTTAGGATGAATCCACCTGATTTTCTAGGGTCACATGTTTGAGAAGATACCCAGAACTTCATTGATGAGGTCATGAAAATCTTTGGAGTGATGCAAGTGACTGGAAATAATAGGGTAGAGTTGGCATCCTACCAGCTTAAGGATGTAGCTCAGATATGGTTTACTCAATGAAAGGAAAACAGGGGTACTGATGCAGCTCCTGTGACTTGGGAATGCTTTACCGAAGCTTTTCTGGATAGGTTCTTTCCAAAAGAGTTGAGGGAGGCTAAAGCACAGGAATTCATGAATTTGAGGCAAGGTACAATGTCAGTCCAAGAGTACGGACTCAAATTCACCCAGCTCTCCAGGTATAATCCCCACATGGTTGCTGATTCGAGGGTGTAGATGTCTAAGTTTTTGTAAGGTGTGTCCGACTTAGTGAAGACAGAGTGCAGGAATGCTATGTTGTTAGATGAGATGAATATCTCTAGGCTTATAACTCATGCTCAGCAGGTTGAGGGAGATAAGTTTAGGGAAATGGCTAAGGACAACAAAAAGGCTAGGACAGGTAGCTATGAGTACTCTCAGCAGAAATCGGGTGGCGAAAATCGCTCGCAGTTTCAGTAGAAATCTTCAGCTCCAGCACCTTCATCAGCTAGTGCTCCATCTCCCAAGTTTAGACAAGATCAGGAAAATAGGGCACCAGGCTCTAAGTCTCAGGGGAGTGTTTCAGGTAGCAGAACCTACCCAACTTGTCCAAAGTGTGGTAAGAACCATCCGAGCGAGTGTCTTGCAGGCAAGGAAGGATGCTTTGGGTGTGGTCAGTCTGGCTATAGGTTAAATGATTGTCCTTCTGCCAGGCAGGGGCAACGAGGTAACAATAATAGGGCTCAATCTACAGCTCCAGCAGCACCAACAGATCGCCAAACTCAACAGGGTGTGTCATCTGGTACAGGTGGCGGTCAGCGCCAGAACAAGTTGTATGCTCTTTAGGCTCGCCAGGACCAGGAAAATTCTCTTGATGTGGTCACCGGTACGTTACGAGTCTTTCACTTAGATGTTTATGCTTTGTTAGATCCAGGGGCTACTCTTTCCTTTGTAACTCCCTATATAGTAGTGAATTTTGGTGTCAGTCAAGAAACTCTTTCAGAACCCTTCTCAGTCTCTACTCTAGTAGGTGACCTAGTTATAGCTAGAAAGGTATACAAAAATTTCCATGTCACAGTCTCTCAGAAAGTCACCTCAGCATATCTTATAGAGTTAGAAATGGTATTCTAGGCATGGATTGGTTACATTCATGTTATGCCTCATTTGATTGTAGAACTAGGATCGTTCATTTTCAGTTTCCTAGCGAACCAGTCTTAGAATGGAAGGGTAATAGCTCAGTGCCTATGGGTCGATTCATTTCTTACCTTAAGGCCAGAAAGATGATTTCCAAGGGGTATATCTATCATCTTGTTCGGGTTGAGGATTCTAACTCTGAAGCCCCAACTCTTGAGTCAGTGAGTTTCCAGAAAATCTTCCCAGAGTTCCTCCCGAAAGGGAAATCAACTTTGGAATTGATCTCCTTCCAGATACCCAACCTATTTTTATTCCTCCTTACAGAATGGCTCCAGCTGAGCTTAAGGAATTGAAAGAGCAGTTGAAAGACCTTCTAGCTAAGGGCTTCATCAGACCTAGTATTTAGCCATAGGGTGCTCCAGTATTATTCATGAAAAAGAAAGATGGGTCTCTCAGGATGTGCATTGACTATCGACAGTTGAACAAAGTCACAATCAAGAATAAGTACCCTATCTCCGGGATTGATGACTTGTTCGACCAAATTCAGGGTGCTAGTCTTTTTTCGAAAATAGACCTCAGATCCGGTTATCATCAGCTCAGAGTCAAAGATAGTGACATCCCGAAAACAACCTTTAGAACTCGGTATGGTCATTATGAATTTGTAGTTATGTCATTTGGACTAACCGATGCTCCTGTAGCTTTCATGGATTTAATGAACAAGGTATTCAAGCAGTATTTGGAATTGGTCGTTATCGTCTTTATTGGTGATATCCTCATTTACTCTAGGAATGATGAAGAACATGCGACTCATTTGAGGGTTGTCCTTCAAACTCTCAAAGATCGCCAGTTATTCGCTAAGTTTAGCAATTATGAATTTTGGTTGTATTATGTTGCTTTCCATGGTCATATAGTGTCTAGCAAAATGATCCGAGTGGATTCTCAGAAGATTGAAGCAGTGAAACAATGGCCCAGACCCACATCTCCTATAGATATCAGAAGTTTCTTGGTTTTGGCAGGTTATTACAGAAGGTTCGTGGAAGGATTTTCATCCATAGCTTCTTCATTGACTAAGTTGACTCAGAAGAAGGTAAAGTTCCAGTGGTCAGATGAGTGTGAGAAGAGCTTCGGAGAACTGAAAACTAGGTTGACTACAACTCCTGTTTTGACTCTACCAGAGGGTTCAGACGGTTATGTGATCTATTGTGATGCATCCAGAGTCGGCCTAGGTTGTGTGCTGATGCAGCGAGGTAAGGTTATAGGTTATTCTTCTAGGAAGCTTAAGGGGCATGAGAAGAACTACCCAACTCATGACCTCGAACTTGCAGCAGTGGTGTTTGCACTTAAGATTTGGAGACATTACTTATATGGTGTTCACGTAGATGTGTTCACAGACCATAAAAGCCTTCCGTATGTTTTCACCCAGAATGAGTTAAATCTTCGCCAGAGGAGATGGCTTGAATTCCTCAAGGACTATGACATGAATGTGCTTTACCATCCTGGTAAGGACAATGTTGTAGTTGATGCTCTTAGCAGACTATCTATGGGTAGTGTAGCGCATGTTGAGGAAGAAAGGAAGGAATTGAAAAAAGATGTTCACCGACTTGCTCGCTTAGGAGTCTGCCTTATGAGCATATCAAATGATGGTGTAACAGTTCAGAATGGGTCAGAATCTTCATTAGTAGCGGAGGTTAAGGAAACGCAATACAGGGATCCGATATTGCTTCAAATAAAGGGTGCAGTTCATCAATAGAGAGTTGAGGTTTTCTCCCAAGGGGGAGATGGTGTGCTTCGCTATCAGGGTCGATTATGTGTTCCTAAGGTAGGTGAGTTGAGAAAACAGATACTTACAGAAGCCCATAATTCCAGGTATTCTATTCATCCAGGTGCTACTAAGATTAACCGTGATCTGTGGGAAGTCTTTTGGTGGAATGGCATGAAGAGGGATATAGCTGATTTTGTGGCTAAGTGCCCCAATTGTCAGTAAGTGAAAGTAGAACATCAAAAACCAGGGAGTATGACTCAAGAGATTAACATTCCTACTTGGAAGTGGGAAGTGATCAACATGGACTTCATTACAGGTTTACCTCGTACTCGCAGACAACATGACTCCATTTGGGTGATAGTTGACAAAGTTACTAAGTCTGCTCACTTTTTGGCTATCAAGACTACAGATTCGGCGAAGGACTACGCCAAGATTTACATTAATGAGATAGTCAGGTTGCATGGGGTTCCTTTATCTATCATCTCAGATAGAGGTCCTCAGTTTACCTCTCATTTTTGGAAGTCATTTCAGAAAGATCTTGGTACTCAGGTTAATCTTAGCACAGTATTTCATCCACAGACGGATGGCCAGACAGAGTGTACCATTCAGACCTTAGAGGACATGTTGAGAGCTTGTGTGATCGACTTCAAGGGTAGTTGGGATGATCACCTTCCTCTTATAGAGTTCACCTACAATAATAGCTACCATTCCAGCATTCAAATGGCCCCTTATGAGGCATTGTATGGGCGTAGATGCAGATCTCCAGTTGGTTGGTTTGAAGTAGGTGAAGCAGCCTTGATAGGGCCAGATTTGGTTCATGATGCTATGGAAAAAGTTCAGCTCATCAGGGATAGACTTAAGACATCCCAGAGCCACCAGAAGTCCTATGCAGATGTAAGGAAAAGGGACTTGGAGTTCCGAATTGATAATTGGGTTTTCCCGAAAGTGTCACCTATGAAAGGGGTGATGAGATTTGTCAAGAAATGGAAGCTTAGTACTAGATATGTAGGCCCTTACAAGATCTTGAAAAAGGTTGGTAAAGTGGCTTATGAGTTAGAGTTACTAGCAGAACTAGCAGCAGTCCATCCGGTATTTCACATTTCCTTGTTGAAGAAGTGTGTGGGTGATCCAGCATTTATAGTGCCATTAGAGAGTGTGACTGTGAAGGATAGTCTCACTTATGAAGAGGAGCCAGTTGAAATTCTTGATCGTCAGGTTCAAAGGTTGAGAAACAAAGAAGTCGCTTCAGCGAAGGTTTTGTGGAGGAGTCAGTCCGTAGAGGGAGCTACTTGGGAAGCAGAAGCAGCCATGCAGACCAAGTATCCTCATCTCTTTCCTTCCGATTCCATTCCAGCGTGAGGTAATAGTTTCTCTCCAGTTTTTCAGTCATTCATGTGTAGATTCAGTCTTAGTATCTTGCTCTTTCAGCTATACTTGCATTTTCAGCGTATTTGCATGTTCTGGGAACTTAGTTCAGTCAGATTTCAGTTTTCAGAAATTAGTGGTAGGGTTTGCAGCTCTTTCCCTCCATATTCAGCTAGTTTAGACTTCATTCGAGGATGAATGTTCCCAAGGGGGAGATATTGTAACACCTCGGAAACTAGACTTAGAAAATGCAGCAGAAAAACACCTGACCCAGTGAACCACGGCAGGGTTCACGGACCGTGAGAGGGACCACGGTCCGTTGACCTACCCGTGGACTCATCCCTTCCCAGCAGAGGTGGACCACGGAGCCCTTCACGGGCCGTGGACCACCTCACGGGCCCTACTGGCACTCGTGGGATTCAGGCAGAGTCTACCAGGCCCATACGCCAGACCACGGAACCCTTTACGGGCCGTGGTCCTGACGACGGACCGTGGTGGAGCCCGTGAAAGCCGTCCCAAAAACCAACATCTACTGGACCAAGGACCACGACCGGCATGACGGTCCGTCAGAGGGGCCGTGGTCAACCTCGTCACATTTATGTCAGGGGTCGTTTGGTCTTTTCCCTATGCGTTGGACACCTAAACTATATCGTTTAACCCCTAAACTACGTAGTTTTGGTCAGTTTTAGCCTAGTAACTTAATTAGAACATACCCTAGTCAACTCATTCTCCAAAAATTCTTCAAGTTGAACAAAAAGAAGGAGAAAGAGTTGACCAAGCCCTCTCCAAGAACGCATCAAGGTTTCTTCAGTTCAACCCCGAACTCGAAAGATTTCTCCGTGAAATTCGCCACCAGGTATGTGGGATTTCACTAGTGGGTTCCTTTCACCCATTAGGTCCCTAGATTTCAGTCAAAATCTTGATTCCCTAAATATTGCTTAGCCCTAGGGTTTTTTTTGAATGTTGAAATTGTTGGGTTTTAGCTGTTAGAATACTCCAAATCAGATTAGCATGATTTCGTAACATTGTTGCGTAGTTTCTTGCATGAAATTCAGAACCCTGGATCTGTTGATTCGTTTAGTTTATGAATTACACTTGCTTGGCCAGTTATACAGATATACATGCATCAGTTTACAAATATTTCATTATTAGTACATTAATGTTGCATTTTCAGATAGCATGTCAGAATCTTGAGCTATCCAGTTATTTTAGTTATGTGGTATTTTATACATTCTATTGGGAGTAGGCTTAACACCGAGTTGGACTAGGGTCAGTCACCCTCATAGCCGCAGAACTACGTGCCCCCATAGGTTTATAAGTCCCCTCTGTGGGCATTACATTTAGTGATCACGACAGTCATGCCTCTATACCCTTGGCAAGGTATATTGGGTCCTCTCGATAGGGCGTACACATCGGACTCCACATTTAGCTCATGTGGTTTTATGTCGGTAAATAGTAGCTCCCACAGTTAGATTCTAGTACTTTTGACCAGGTTCCCAGTTACATTTCAGTATTCAGTTTCAGCATGTGATGTACTTGGTCATTGCATTCAGTTATCTCAGTATTCAGTATATTTAAGTATTTCCATCATGTTCAGATTTTATCATTGATCAGTATGCTTTATTCAGTTATGTATATGTTGTTCAACTTTATCCTATGATGCATGCTCAGTACCTTTCAAGTACTGATGCATACTCTGCGCTACGTCTTCTCGTGATGTAGGTTTAGGTCCTCAGCATCCAGATCACGCATAGATCGGTTCCCGATCTCCAGTTCAGCAGCTTTAGTGGTGAGTCCTCATTCTTTGAGGACAATAGACATGTGTTTTCAGATTTAGTCATTTACTTTCAGTTTCAGTTTGCTAGAGTTAGCTGGGGGCATGTTCCAGCATCCCTAGTCAGTTAGAGGCTTATATTCAGACATAGTTCTAGATTCAGCTTTAGTTTTGAGTTTGATCTTTCAGTTGGTACTAAACTCATAATTTCTTTATATTCAGACATTATTGGGTATTCCCCATCATTTCAGATATCTCATGTTTTTAGCTTCCGCACAGTATTTGTTTAAGTTTCCTTATGATATGTCAGCTCAGGGTTAGCTTGGGGTCATTCGTGATCCTAGGTCCCGTGTTTACGCCCTGGGGTAGCTTTGGGGCGTGACACAAACGAATCAAGAAATACTTTGAACACCCCGTTTATCAAACTCATAAAAATTGCAGGCGCATTTGTTAACCAAACGACATAACTAGAAACTCGTAGTGCCCATAGCGGGTCCTAAATGCCATTTTTTGTATATCCTCAGGCCTAATAATTAATTGATGGTAACCAGACCTTAAATCAATCTTAGAGAAAACTGATGCACCCTGTAATTGGTCAAAAAGATCATCTATCCGAGGCAATGGATATTTGTTCTGAATGTTTACCCTATTCAATTGTCGATAGTCTATGCATATTCTCATACTACCATTTTTTTTCTTAACAAACAAGACAGGAGAACCCCATGGGGAAGCATTAGGACGAATGAAACATTTATCAAGAAGTTCTTGGATTTGAGCCTTAAGCTCTCTTAATTCTGTCGGATCCATGCGATATGGAGGGATGGAAATGGGGCGATTACCAGGTTCCAAGTCAATACAGAAATTTATATCTCTATCCGGAGGCACACCAGGCAAATCAGTAAGAAACACTTCTCTAAATTCTGACACCACAGGAATAGACTCAATAGAGGGAGACTCAACCTCAACATCCCGAATATGAGTCAAATAAGCCAAACAATCCTGCCCCACCAATTTCCTAGCCCTTATGGAGGATATGATCTTAGCTGGCTTAGGCTTGTACACCCCTTCCCACTCTAACTTTTCCCTACCGGGGATCTCTAGAGTAACAAACTTAGTATTATAATGAAGCACAGCATAACAGGGGGACAACCAAGTCATGTCTAAGATTGTATCGAAGTCAGCCATATCCAAAATAACCAAATCAACCCAAGTCTGAAAACCCATAAACAAGATAAGACAAACACGATAGACATGGGTGACTATGACAGACTCTCCAACTAGGGTAGAAACATGGATGGGAGCATCAAGTACATCACAATTCATATCAAATCCCAAGGCAAACTGAACGAACACATAAGAATAAGTAGAACCCGGATCAAACAATACATTAGCCATCCGGTCACAAATAAGAATAGTACATGTGATCACTGCTTCGGAAGACTCTGCCTCGCTCTTTCCCAGAAAGGCATAACACTGAGCCATGTCATCTTAACGGGTGACTTCCCTACCTGGGTGCGTCGTGCCTCTGCCTACGTTACCATTTCCCCGACCTCCACGACCTCGCTAATTTCCTCCTCGCCCACCTTATGGACGTCCTCAACCATTATTACCATTTCCCGTGGGTACCACTACTCTAGTCTGCTGCTGTGCGGAATCCAACATGCGCAGGTGGGGACAATCTCTCCTCATATGCCCAAGTTCTCCATAGTTATAAAAAGTGCGATCAAAAGATGGCCTGCTGCCCGCCGATGGTGAGGCTCTATGGCTATCCTGAATCAAATTCTGAGATGGAGTTCCCGAGTAATTACCTGTAGAAGCGGGCATAGCGGATTGGCCAGGTTACAAGTGTCGGCCTCCCTGAACCTCTGGAGTAGGAACCTTGAAAGTTACCTGTGCTCTTAGCTTTCTTGGCCAATGCCTTATCCTGAACGTCTCGCCCCACTCCCCCCACATTCTTCACAAAATCTGTTACCTCATTAAAACTTTTTCCTATAGAAGTCATGTGCACAGACAATACCTGTAACTCAGAATTCAGTCCTTAACAAATAGACGGATCCTCTCTTCCTCAGTAGTCACCAATTGCGTAGCATATCTAGACAAAGCATGAAACTTAGCCTCATAAGCAGCCACAGACATACCACCTTGCTACAAAGCCTCATCTTTCTTACGATCTCTCAAAATCCGGGGCATATATTTTCCCAAGAATAGAGCATGAAACTGGGTCCAAGTGAGTGGGGGTAAAGCTGACGATCTGCATTCCACATAAGCTCTCCACCACTGCTTAGCCTCACCTTGAAGCTGGAAAGTCACAAACTCTACTCCATGCTGATGGATAATTCCTAACTTATGAAGCCTCTCATAACAATCTAGGATGAACTCATAGGTGTCCTCACTCTCAGAACCATGGACTACCGGAGGCTTCAGTTTCAGAAACTTGGTCAACATTTCGTGCTCATTACCAATCATAACAGGACCCAACAAAGGATGGAAGAAAACATCAGTACCTACAGTTTCACCCACCTTGGGGACAGTGATAGCAATAGGGGGATTGGCGGGAGCTTGAGTTGCTTGAACTGTGAGGAGAACTCCAGGACCAACCAATCCTTTTAGGAACAACATAATCTGTTGAGCTAACACTGGGTCTAAGGGAGGAATACCTGTAGTCTCAGCCTGCACTTCTTCATCTTGTCCAATATCCTCATCATTCTCAACCTTTACATTCTCCTCTATCTCTTCATGATGCACCGGAGGATTCTCATTTCTGGGAGCATTCTCAACCGGAGGTCCACCCCTAGCGGGTGCTACCCTTCCACGGCTGCTACCCCTGCCTCGACTGCGACCTCTTGTTGCGGACTCCTCAGCGGGCTTGTTGACGGGAGATAAGGGCCTGACACCGTTGAAGCGAGTGTTAAGCATCTGAGGATAGAAGAGTGAAGGAGATTAGATACCAATTTGGATCACCAAATACCAATTGGAATCAAGTTATAGCACGAAAGGAGACAAGAGAAAACAGAGAGATTTCCTAAAGTCTTATAGCCTCTCGAAGAAAAGTATAGACGTCTCTGTACCGTTCGGATGACTCTACTAAACTCATTTTGGTACACCGAGATCAACGAACCTAGGGCTCTAATACCAACTTTGTCACGACCCAGACCATCGTATGTGGCACCCACACCAACCCTTCGGTGGGAGAACCGTTACTACAACCCAAAACCAAGTACTTAACCAAAAATACTAAACATTTTAAGCTACGGAAGCAGGTTTAAACGCAGAAAACTGAAGTTCCCATAAACTTCAAAAGTCTAACAATCGATACTAAAAACAATGCGGAAATAACGCCTAGAACCTGAAAGTCAATGTACCAAAACTCTAACCAACATGTCTTGGGTACAACCCAAACTAAATAAGAAAATTATCCAAAGAACTAGTCTAAGTCCGAAGAAATGGACTAAGCAAAAAAGAGAACTCAAGGCAGCCTGGAAGAACTGGCTCACCCTTGAATTTGATGTTGATCACTGATCTCCTAGATGAGGTCTGTCAGTAGCCGCCTGAAGATCCCCTGTACTCAACAAAGAAAGAGCAAGTGCAGTATCAGTACACAACCACAGTGTACTGGTAGGATCACACGGCTATTCCAATAAGTGAAACATATATAAGTCATTACAACATCATAAACATGCATACACCGAACATATACATTATCAATTATCATTTATGAGCAATGTACAATTTCACAATCTCAATAATACGCAGATATATAATAAGTCATTGGTCCTCTCATGGAACACATACCCTAACTGTTAGTGTGCTGGATCGTGACACCCGATCCAAGTTAGTGTGTCGGATCGTTACACCCGTTCCAATATGTATGTCGGTACGCGACATCCGATCCAGTTAGTGCTTCGGAACGTGACACCCGATCCATTCCACATACCACAATCACAATCACAATGTACATTTTCATAAACATACAATCAAGAGGTGATTCATGGCATATAGTTATTCTTCATACTTATTTACATTAGGTGTGATCAATAATGCAACATTCGCATACATACATGCAATACAATAAAGCAATTACTAATATAAATCACACAAACATGAAATCACAACCACCACCTACCTCGAAAAAAGCTTGAATCCCTTAAGAAACTTGATTCTTCCCTTTACGAATTCTTTCTGCTTGTTCTTGGTCTACAAATAATCAATATAATGCGAGGATCAATGAACACGACCTGATTATCCGGATAATAATCAATAATATCAACCCTAGGTCAAACCCTTGATCCCCATATCCAGTTTAGGGCTTCTTCCACCATAAATCCCAGATGAAAACCCTCCCCCATCGATAATTACCCAAGAAACTAAGTTCTACGGATCGAAAAATGTATTCGGGGAGTAAAAACCTTAGCTTTGATGCTAGAAGAGGTGGAAAACCTTCAAGAAATACCCCTAGGTCGTTCCTTAGCTCTCAAGATCAAATGTTACAGAATAATTACATTTTTGGGTTTATTTCCGACTTAAGTTGCGACTGTCCCGCCACAGCGGACCTCATCCCGCTACAGCGGACCTCCCGGCGGGAATAATCCCGCCCTGGCAGCTTGCACGGAGACAGAGAGTTAATTAAAGAGCTTTAAACCCCCATTTCACAACACACATTCAACCCATGACACTCAGAAATTACCCGTTCACGCTAAGATCAATTTTGGGAGTTCTACTCGCCTGAATTCGATTCCCTAAAGTCGTACGGGTGCCTTAACGTCTTAGCTATCTACTTATGTGATAAGTATCATAATTAGATCTCTCATTCGTTACTAGATTTCCCTAGACCTTACCGACTCAGATTTCATCCAAATCTGGACTAGGCTAGGAATTTCCAAGTTACTACCAAAAAGTTTTCTGACCTCAATTGTTTCCCCATTGGCTTTTCCTTAACGACAAAATTAGGTCGGTACAATATGCTTCGCATTTACGAGCCAACTTGTAGGAATTATCCAACTTTAACCATTTTTTGTGTGTATTAGCCCATGAACCTGGCGCATTTGGGACACCCAAAAAAAATTTGTGAAAAAACTAAGTGAGGACCTCTGTAATGAGTTGGAGAAGCATTACGTATTGTCCCACCATTTTTTTCACACATTTTTTTGCATTTACGAGCCAAGTTTTAGGAATTACTTGATGTGTATTAGCCCATAGATCTGGCGCCTTTGGGGCACCCAAATATTTTTTCTATAAAAATTATATGAGGACCTCCGGAATGAGTTGGGGAAGCATTACGTATAGTCCCACAATTTTTACCCATATTTTTGTATTTACGTGTAAACTTTTAGCAATCACCTTACTTTCTTGGGTTTTCGTGTGTATTAGACCATGGATATGGCGCCTTTGAAGCACCTAATTTTTTTTCTGGAAAAACTATATGAGGACCTTCGTAATGAGTTGAGGAAGCATTAGGTATAGTCTAACAGTTTTTGCTCAGTAAGTGCACAAGCATTTTGGACGACTTCACCTATATTTAAGCACAAATCTTCATAGAGTTATTGTTTACTTCAAACTCATCATTGATGACACACCCCGAGCCTACACCCCAGACGTGGCTGACACTCGAGAACCATTGCTGGCCCCAAGCCAACCCTTGGCCTGGCTTACTACTCAGCGGTAGACTTACTCATGAAATAATACTTTAAAAAGTAAACTGAACTGCTCAATAGATAACTTAGAATGTATTAAATAACATTCAACTTAGCCAAAGTGGCAACTCTAGATTCAACATAAGCCAATAACAAGATAGTGACAAATGAACTAACTAACTATCTATGAAGCCTCTAATAACTGAGATGGATGTCGGGACAAGACCCCCAATCATCCTAACAACTGAAAACTACTAAAGCAATATAAATAGGGTCCTCCGGAGAGCAAGGAGGCTCACCACAAGACTCTGAATGCTCAACTAGATCAACGAAGCGTTGGATGTTGATCCTGGTTACCTGTATCTGCATCATAATAAGATGCAGGCCAACTGGCATCAGTACATTGAATGTACGAGCATGCGAGGGGAAAACTAAACACGACATAAGCTTGAAATGAATCTGAAAAGAACACTTACCTTACCTTTACTCAATTCATGGATACTCAACTCAAATGCAAAATAAAACAACAATAAATGTGCAGTTTCTATAAAGCATTTAAACAAGGACAACCACTCAAGTTACTCATATAGTAAAGTAATATAATTATGTGGGAGTTTCTCTAACCGAAAACCATCACTATGAGCTAATGTGATGATACAACGTCTCGCCCACGCTGAAAGAACTGTCCTACAACTTGCCATGATATAGAACGCCTCAACTAAGTAGATTCACTAGTCTATGCTAAAAAGCACTAAGGAATCATCTAAACAGTATGACCCTTTCTACCTACGTTGGCTACATGATTTATGGAGACTTGAGTTATTGTGAACTCGTCCCCATATCGGTGCTTAATACTACTCCGAAAATATACTCAGCTCATATGTTTAAAAATAAAACTTTTTATGTGGTTTGAGATAATTACTCAAAACTAGCACAAAGGATCTCTTCGAAATCGACATTTCTTCTCTTGTTTAAATGTGAAAAAATTTACACTTTTGGGAATACATAGTTCCGATATAATCTTTTGAAGAAAAGAACTTTGATCTTTACTCTTTACTCAACTCAAAACTCAAATCTTAAAACAAAGTTAAACGTTTGCAAAATACTTTTGAAATGACTCTAAGAACTCTCTAGACTTGGCTCTTAACTTTCATTGAAATTGAATTTACGGATTCAAGGATCGTAATTTATGATAGGAAAGATCTCATGATGTTTAGAAGTGCTTTTAGATAGTTAAACATGAGAAACGATCAAGAAATCACTGTCTAGAAGCAAGTCCGCGATGCGGAGATGCATTTAATTATTTGGTCGCGAAATAAATTTTAAGGCAGAACGGTCCGTGACCGCTCCGTGATGTGAAGAAGAATTCCCCAATTTTGAGGAACAGGTCCGCGACGCAGACCTGATACCCAGATTCGCCCGATATACTCTTTTTCGTTTTCCAACCCCAATACACCTAAACTCGACTACTTATCTCAAATTCTCTTTAGATTCAGATACCCAGTTCATGAACATAAGAATCAAATCAAACATTACTCTAAAATTAGCGCGATTCCATCCAGAACTCAACAATCCCATTAACTATGAAGAACTAAAGCCAATTTCAAGAACATATATCAAGAACATCAAACTTCAACCTTTTTAGGATGAATTCACGCTAAACTAAACATGTTTGGCACGTGGGTGAACGAACCCAACGTTATGAAAGTCTCACATACCTCGTAGGGATCACCCCTTGACGAAATCCACAAGCAATCCTTCAAGAACTTGACAATTCCTTGCTTCTTCTTCTCTTTTCTCCTCTCTTTTCTCTTCTCTCAAAACCCTAACTCAATTTTCAATAGCGTAAATTGAATCCCATCAGTAGAGACCCCAACTTAATTACCAAAAATGAATTTAATTCATTGGGTAGTGGAAAGACCACAATACCCCTCTAAAATCCGGTTTTAACTTTCCTTATATAGACAACCCAACTTCAAATTGACATATCTCCCTCATACAAACTTGAAATAGTGCAAACTCGGCGGCGTTGGAAATATAATTCAAAGATATTTCCTACGGTATCTTGTAGCACACCTAACTCATCATGATCTAGGAGTTATGGTCATTTGATTTTGACCAAAAACCCATACTTAACATAACTTAACCAATTTTCCATATTTTTCATTCTTTCCACAAATGACTCTTCCTAATTCTAGCTCTTTCACTTAGCGAGATGTTACAATATCTCCCCCTTGGGAACATTCATCCTCGAATGAGATTACTCTTAGTAAGCTAAGGGCGTAACATCAAACATTCAGTTCAAACACCCAACAATCAAATCTAACACATTAAGCATATCAATTAAAGAGTACTAAGAAGAGAATTAGTACATTGATCTGGAATTTCTCCGGGCTTAAAGAGATGTGGATATCTCTTCTTCATATCCTCCTCAGCTTCCTAAGTAGCTTTCTCAACAAATTGATTTCTCCAAAGAACTTTGACTGATGCTACTTCCTTGGTCCTAAACTTGCGAACCTGACGGTCTAGAATCTGAACAGGGATCTCCTCATAAGACAAGCTATCCTTGATACCAATATCTTCAGTTGGTATGATAAGTGAAGGGTCTCCCATGCACTTCTTCAACATAGAAATATGAAATACTAGATGAACCGCTGGTAACTCTTGGGGTAGCTCCAACTCATAAGCTACATTGTCAATCATCTTGGATATTCTGTAAAGACCAATATATCGGGGACTATCCAATAGGAGATCTGCACCTTCTCCCATAAAGAGCTTCATAAGGAGCCATTTGGATGCTACAGTGGTAACTATTAATATAAACAAACTCAATGAGAGGTAGGTGATCATCCCAATTACCCTTGAAATAGCCCTCAACATATCTTCTAAGGTCTGAATAGTGCGCTCTGCTTGACCATCTGTCTGAGGATGGAAAGCAGTACTCAAGTTCACCTTTGAACCCAAGCCTTTCTGAAAAGATTTCCAGAACTGTGCAGTAAAATTATGCACCTCTATAGAATATAATCGAAACTGGCACCCCATGCAGTCTAACTACCTCTTGAATATACAACTTGGCATAATCCTCAGCTGAATGGGTAGTCTTTACCAGCAAAAAGTGGGCTGATTTCGTCATTCTATCGACAATCACCCAAATATAATCATGTAGCCTGCGAGACCATAGTAAACCTGTGATGAAGTCCATATTGATCATCTCCCATTTCCATTTCGTAAGTTCTATGTTCTGAGCCATACCAACGGGCCTTTGGTGCTCTACTTTAACTTGTTGACAATTCGGGCACTTAGCAACAAACTCTGCAATGCCCTTCTTCATACTACTACACTAATAAACCTCTCTCAAATCACGATACATCTTTGTGGAACCCGGATGGATAGAATATCTGGAGCTATGAGCTTCTTCCATGATCCTCTCTTGGAGTTCATCCACCCTTGGTACACACAACCTACCTTGATACCTCAATATACCATCTCCCCCTTGTTCAAAAGCCAATACTTTTTGCTTATGAACATTTGCCTTTAATTCAAGCAAAATAGGATCTTGGTCTTGTTTCTCTTTCACTTCTGACACTAATGATGATTCAGCCCCATTCATCACCACTACTCCTCCTTCTGTGGAATCCATTAGTCGAACTCCTAATCGTGCAAGTCTATGCACATCTTTTGCTAACTCTTTCTTATCTTCCTCAAAATGGGTGTTACTACCCATAGATAATCTACTCAAAGCATCAGCAACAACATTAGCCTTACCTGGGTGATAAAGAATACTCATGTCATAATCTTTGAGTAACTCTAACCACCTTCTCTGTCTGAGATTAAGCTCTTTCTGACTAAACACATACTGAAGACTCTTGTGATTGGTGAACACATCCACATGGACACCATAAAGATAGTGACGCCAAATTTTCAAAGCAAATACTACGGCAGCCAACTCTAGATCATGGGTTGGGTAATTCTTCTCATGAACTTTCAACTGTCTGGAGGCATAAGCTATAACTTTGCCATTCTACATTAACACACAACCCAAACCAACTCTGGACGCATCACAATATACCACAAAACCTTGAGTACCTTTTGGTAAGGTCAATACTGGGGCAGTAGTCAACCGCTTTTTCAATTCCTAAAAGCTTTTCTCACAAGCTTCAAACCATTGAAACTTAATTGTCTTCTGAGTCAACTTGGTCAAAGGGGACGAAATAGATGAGAACCCCTCTACGAACCTTCTATAATATCCATCCAACCCCAAGAAACTCCTAATATCAGTTGGAGATGTGGGTCTAGGCCAATCCTGCACTGCCTCTATTTTGTGAGTGTCAACTCTAATCCCATCACCGGAAACAATGTGGCCTAAGAATGCCACAGACTCAAGCCAAAATTCACATTTAGAGAACTTAGCATATAACTCATTATCCTTTAGAGTTTGGAGAACTATTTTGAGATGACTAGCATGATCTTCCTCATTTCTTGAATAGATTAGAATGTCATCAATGAACACGATAACAAACATATCTAAATAAGACTTGAATACTCTATTCATAAGGTCCATGAATGCTGCAGGCGCATTAGTTAAACCGAACGACATAACCAGAAACTCGTTATGACCATAACGGGCCCTGAAAGCTGTCTTTGGAATATCACATTCCCTTACTCTTAACTGATGTTAGCCAGATCTGAGGTCTATCTTAGAAAAACAAGAAGCACCCTGAAGTTGATCGAAAAGATCATCGATTTTCAAAAGGGGATACTTATTCTTAATAGTAACCTTGTTCCACTGACGGTAATCTATACACATTCTAAGAGAACCATCTTTATTTCTCACAAATAGGACCGGAGCGCCCTAAGGTGAGACACTTGGTCGAATGAAACCTTTCTCTAGGTGATCTTTCAACTGCTCTTTCAACTCTTTCAACTCAGCTGGTGCCATTCTATAAGGCGGAATATATATAGGACAAGTATCTGGAAGAATATCTATACCGAAGTCTGTCTATCTCTCTCTCAAGAGGAACTCCGGGAAGATCATCTGGAAAGACTTCTGGAAACTCTTTTACTACTGGAACTGACTGAAGAGGAGGTATCTCAACACTAGAGTCATTAACTCGGACTAAGTGATAGACACACCCCTTGGAAACTAACTTTCTCACCTTAAGATACGAAATGAAACTACCTTTAGGCACTGTTGAACTGCTACTCCACTCTATAACTGGCTCATTAGAAAACTAAAACTTGACAACTCGAGTTCTATAATCAATGGAGGCATAACAAGCATGAAGCCAATCCATACCCAGAATGACATCAAAATCGACCATGTCTAACTCGACTAAATCAACCATGGCGCTCTTGTGATTGACGGAAATAGTACAATCACGATAGACTCGCTCGGCTAGAATAGACTCCCCAACAGGTGTAGAAACACAAAGGGCTCATAAAGTTGCTCAGGAAGAACATCAAAATTCATAGCAACATACGGTGTTACAAAAGATAAACTCGCTCCTGGATCAAGTAAAACATAAACATCAAAGTTAAAGACTTGGATCATACCAGTGACAACATCTGGCGAATCATTTTGCTCTTGGCGACTCGCGATAGCATATAGGCAGTTTGTTCCTCCGCCTGGCCCTGAAGTAGCTCCTCTAGATGCAGCTCTGTCTGGTGGAGCAACTGATGAAGATTGGGCTCTATTGCCCTATTTCCCATTACCTTGTCGGTTCTTAGGGAACTCTTTCATGAAGTGACCCTCTTGACCACACTTGAAACAACCAGTGGAGCCATCACGACACTTACATGGGTGGTTCCTACCACACTTAGCACATGAAGAAGCCCAGTTACCCCCTTGTGCTACACTACCCTGAGACTGCGCAGGTCTAGCTGTGAAGTTCTGTGAAATCTGACTATTTTACTCACCTTTGTTTCTGGGTGCAGGTGCACTAGCAGATGATGGAGCAGGTCCCTTTTGCTTTTGTTGGAAGGAAGAACGGTTCACATTACTCCTTTGCTGTCCGGACTCATTCCCTGTCTTAGCTTTCTTATTTCTAATCTCTTACCTATCCCTCAGTTTCTCTTCTTCAACCTGCTGCACATAAACCATCAACCTTGCTTTATCCATTTCCCCTATTAGCATAGTTGCTTTGCCCTATTTGCTTGACAGACGGGACAACCCAGCAACAAATAGACTCATCCTGCTCCTCATATCCGCAACCATCTCCGGAGCATAGCGGGAAAGTTGGGTGAACTTCAAACTATACACATGAACACTTAGTGAATCCTGCTTAAGTGTGAGGAACTCTCGTACCTTAGCTTCTCTCAATTCTCGGGGAAAGAAACACCCCAAGAAAGCCTCCTCAAACATAGCCCAAGTCAAAATTGGTGCACCCTCAGCTCTACCCTTCTTCCACTGGTCAAACCAAGTCCTAGCAACACTCTTCAGTTGATAAGCAGCTAGTTCCACTCACTCAGCATCGGCAACGTGCATAACCTCAAATACCTTTTGCAGTTCCTCAACAAAATTTTATGGATCCTCAGTAGTGCTTGAACCAGTGAAGCTTGGAGGATTCATCCTCAAGAACTCACGGATCCTCGAAGTATCAGCCTCTTCCTGTCGAGCCCCTCTTTGTTGCCCAACTTGGTTGGTCACAGCTTGACTTAGCATTCAGATTGCTTCCCGAAATTCAGCATTGCTGACCTCTCCTTGGGGTTGCACTTCTGGTGCATTAGGTACCCCTTGCTCCTCAACGTTCCTCCTAGCAGGACGACCTCAGGCAACTCTTCATGGAGGCATGATCAACTAAAAGACACGCGTAAGCACGAATTAGAAAGAGACTTTCATAGAGATAAACTCTATCGCACGAAATAAATATGAAAGAAGTGAAGGAATTTTCTAAATGTTACAGCCTCCTAATTATAGATGTGGCGCGCTTCAAACCGATAACTAGGACTTTACAGACACGACTTCATAGACTCCCTAGGACTCTTGAACTCTGTGGTCTGATACCAAGTTTGTCACGCCCCGAGCCTACATCCCGGGCGTGGCTGGCACTCGAGAACCATTGCTGGCCCCAAGCGAACCCTTGGCCTGGCTTCCTACTCAGCGGAAGACTTACTCATGAAAAAATACTTTAAAAATTAAACTGAACTGCTCAATAGATAACTTAGAATGTATTAAATAACATTCAATTTAGCCAAAGTGACAACTCTAGATTCAACATAAGCCAATAACAAGATAGTGACAAATGAACTAACTAACTGTCTATGAAGCCTCTAATAACTGAGATGGATGTCGGGACAAGACCCCCGATCATCCTAACAACTGAAAACTACTAAAGCAATATAAATAGGGGTCCTCCGGAAAGCAAGGAGGCTTACCACAAGACTCTGAATGCTAAACTGGATCAACGAAGCGTTGGATGCTGATCCAGGTTACCTGTATCTGCATCATAATAAGATGCAGGCCAACTGGCATCAGTGCATTGAATGTACGAGCATGCGAGGGGAAAACTAAACACGACATAAGCTTGAAATGAATCTGAAAAGAACACTTACCTTAGCTTTACTCAACTCATGGATACTCAACTCAAATGCAAAATAAAACAACAGTAAAGGTGCAGTTTTTATAAAGCATTTAAATAGGGACAACAACTCAAGTTACTAATATAGTAAAGTAATATAATTATGTGGGAGTTTCTCTAACCGACAACCAGCACTATGAGCTAATGTGATGATACATCGTCTCACCCACGCTACTAGAACTGTCCTATAACTTGTCATGATATAGAACGTCTCAACTAAGTGGATCCACCAGTCTATGGTAAAAAGCACTAAGGAATCATCTAAAAAGTATGACCCTTTCTACCCACGTTGGCTACATGGTTTATGGAGACTTGAGTTATTGTGAACTCATCCCCATATCGGTGCTCAATACTACTCCAAAAATATACTCAGCTCATATGTTTAAAAACAAAACTCTTTATGTGGTTTGAGATAATTACTCAAAAACTAGCTCAAAGTCTCTCTTGGAAATCGGTGTTTCCTCTCTTGTTTAAATGTGAAAACATTTACTCTTTTGGGAATACATAGTCCCGATATACTCTTTTGAAGAAAAGAACTTTGATCTTTACTCTTTACTCAACTCAAAAGTCAAGTCCTAAAACAAAGTTAAACGTTTGCAAAAGACTTTTGAAATGACTCTAAGAACTCTCTAGACTTGGCTCTTAACTTTCCTTAAATTTGAATTTATGGATTCAAGGATCGTATTTTGTGATAGGAAAGATCTCATGATGTTTAGGAGTGCTTTTAGATAGATAAACATGAGAAACGATCAAGAAATCATTGTTTGGAAGCAAGTCTGTGACGCAGAGATGCATTTAATATTTGTTCGTGAAATAAATTTTGAGGCAGAACGGTCCGTGACCGCTCCGTGACGCGAAGAAGAATTCCCCAATTCTGAGGAACAGGTCCGCGACGCGGACCTGGTACCCAGATTCGCCCGATATACTCTTTTTCGTTATCCAACCCCAATTTACCTAAACTCGACTACTTATCTCAAATTCTCTTTAGATTCAGATACCCAGTTCATGAACATAAGAATCAAATCAAACATTACTCTAAAATTGGCGCGATTCCATCAAGAACTCAACAATCCCATCAACTATCAAGAACTAAAGCCAATTTCAAGAACATATATCAAGAACATCAAACTTCAACCTTTTTAGGACGAATTCACGCTAAACTAAACATGTTTGGCACGTGGGTGAACGAACCCAACGTTATGAAAGTCTCACATACCTCGTAGGGATCACCCCTTGACGAAATCCACAAGCAATCCTTCAAGAACTTGACAATTCCTTGCTTCTTCTTCTTCTCTTTTCTCCTCTCTTTTCTCTTCTCTCAAAACCCTAACTTAATTTTTAATTGCGTTAATTGAATCCCATCAGTAGAGACCCCAACTTAATTACAAAAAATGAATTTAATTAATTGGGTAGTGAAAAGTCCACAATACCCCTCTAAAATCCAGTTTTGACTTTTCTTATCTAGACAGCCCAACTTCAAATGGGCATATCTCCCTCATACAAACTCGAAATCGCGCAAACTCGGATGTGTTGGAAAGATAATTCAAATATCTTTCCTACGGTATCTTGTAGAACACTTAACTCATCCTGAGCTAGGAGTTATATTAATTTGAAGTTGACCAAAAACCCATACTTAACATAACTTAACCAATTTTCCAGATTTTTCATTCTTCCCAAAAATGACTCTTCCTAATTCTAGCTCTTTCACTTAGAGAGATGTTACAATTGACTTGAACACTCTTGACTTAGAGTTCTACTTCAAGTAAGACTCCTTCTTAAATTCAAACTCCTTCTTCAAATCACATTCATTGATTCTTTTGTATTGTAGTCGAACTACAACTCTTCAATTCGGTAGTAACTTGAAGAGTTCTACTTCAAGTAAGGCTCCTTCTTCAAGTAAAACTCCTTACTTCTTTAGACTCCTTTAAATCAAACTCATTGATTCTTTTTCTTCAATTCATCTCTAGTTTGATTCCTTGCGTTTTATCACGAAATTGACATTATCCATTTCTTTATTTCTGCACTCTTGTCTTTATTTATTTTGAAAGCTTCCCGAATTCAACTGCTCGTGACAGTGTACCTTTGGACCATCTTGACTGACGTGTTTCATCTTTCTTTGTCAATCATCAAAACGGCATAAATCCCAACAACATTTTTTTTAATCTCGTTCATGAACAAATTCAAGTAGCAAACAAATTTATAATTCATATAGTTAACTTCAAATATTAATTTTTAGAAGGAACCTAAACATATTTTTGCCGATGTTCGTCATCTGAAGGAATCTGTCTTCACCCTTGTTTTCCTAGAGCAACAGTTGGAGTCACAATATTCTTGACAAAGACAAATATATTTTTTAAGTATAATAAGTATTCCATGATTAGACACATTATCACTTAACATTGTTATAAATTGTTAAATGCCTTTTACTTTGATTTTGTCCTCATTTTATTTTTCATTCACACCGAAGAACTGTTTTAAAAGCACTGAATCAAAGTTGAAAAAATTGAACCAAACTAGTTTAATTTAATATCATTATCCACACTTTTTCAAAATAAAAAATCGAAGAATTGAATCGGGGACCAAACGTCCACCCTTACAAATTACTGTCATTTGAAAAATAAAATTTTGTCTCTGGTTCTAAATATCCATAATCTAAAAAAGGGAAGAGTTAAAATATTTGATTTTTCTGGCTACTTAATTTGGCGGTAACACGCTTGTTTCAACTGTAAGAAAAAACATGAGAAATTATTAAATCATGGAAATAATTCATTGTCAATTGTTGATTATGTATAATTAATATATAATTTTTAAAGTTATTAACTTAAAGAATTATGTACATTTGATGAACTAGAGAAGTTGTTTTGTAAAATATTTCGAATATAAACTAGCATCTCTACTTGGTCCATTCAATAAACACGAATAATATAATAGCACAAGAAGTTGGAATAGAGTCACTCTCATAATCAAGATCAAATTATATTTAATCTTGTGCTACAATCATCAAGATGTTTGTCTTGTTTCATCTTTCATTGTAAACATTGGTTTATAACTTATAAGGACCGATAATTTTAATCTTCAGTTTATGAGATAAGGAACTCCATACACTAAATATCTACTATATAAGTAAATGACACACATGTTAACCCAATGATCTATTCAAATGATACTTTATTAAATTAAGTAAACAAAATAACAATCTTTACAAATATAGGATGAAAAAACAGTACTATAGCTTAAACCACATGGATAATAGTATATCCTGACACAAATAATTTCACACACTAAGACTTAGACAGATGAATACAAAAAAACATTGTAGCTTAAAGATACATGGCGTTAGCTAATCTTGATTTTGCCTGAACAAGAAGTGGTAAGGTAGAAAAATGATTAATCTTAGATGACTCAATTAAATCATTGCATGGTTAATTTGGTGGTAAATTTCAAGTAAATCCTTGAAGAAGCCTAGCAAGTAACATTGTAGTAATTGCTAAACCAAGTTTCACAGCTGGACAACATCGTCTTCCAATATTAAATGATAACAAGCGCAAATTTGAATCAGTGACAACTACTTCACCACCATCTTCCATTTTGAGGTGGCGCTCCGGCTTGAACTTTAATGGATCCTCCCAAACTCTAGAATTCCGGCCATGTCCAAGACGACTTAATAGCACTATACTCCCTTTAGGGATGAAGTACTTTTCACCGAAGATGGTATCAGAGACAGACATGTGATGAATATTAAAAGGCACAAAGGGGTGGAGTCGAAAGGCCTCTTTTATGCAAGCCTTGACATAATTTAGCCTTGGCAAGTCTGATTTTTGAACCCATCTATTGATCCCAACAACAGTGTTGAGTTCTTCTATAGCCTCTTGCATTAACTTTGGTTGATTCAACATTTCTGCAAGTGCCCATTCAACTGCATTTGAGGGATTATCCATTGTTGCCATAAAGAATTCCTGAACATTATTTGTTTATAACCAATCACGTTAACACTTTCAGACTAGATGAGCAATAATTTATGTTTAAATTTTGAAAGGTTGATCAGATAGTCTATCAATCATAAAATTAGCTAAAGGTGATAAAGAAACACAACTTTGTTCACATGATTTATAAGTAATTGAATGTATACTTACAAAAATTTGTGCCTTAATCTCTTTAACATTCATCAGTGGATTTTCAGTTTTATCTTTGAGCATGATAAGAACATCAAGGATGTCCTCTTCCAAAGATTTGTTGCCATCTTTCCATATTTGAATCCTATGATCAATTTCAATATCAATATGTTTTGTTGCTGTAGCATAGGCTTTCTTGATAATTGCCTTGTGACCATCCAAATCAAAAACACTTAACCATGGTAAGTAAATTGATATACTAAAAAAATAAACATATTCAAGAAGTGTAAAAACTGCATCAATTTGCTCCTCATCTTCTTCTATAATTCCAAATAATGATCTCTTGCTGAAAATTATATTCCTAATTACATTCCCACAATGATATCTTGTCACTTTCCTCAAATTAATAACAAGTTGGTTGTTGCATTGATCGTAAATAAATCTATGAAGGTGGTCAGCTTCTTCATCCCTTTTACCACGAAGCCATTGAAATGATGTTGGTGATAACACATGAGAAGTAAGAATTTTTTTCATTTTCATCCATTGATCACCACTGGGGACAAAAATTGGGGTCAAGCAGCCATTACTAACGAGGCTCGCGGACATGCAAATAGGCCTAAATGAAAAAATAGAGTCTTGAATCTTCAACCTTGCTATTTTCTCACAACTTTAAGAAAAAAGGTTCTGATATCTCTTTGCCTCTGTTGGACGACAACAGAGGTATTTCAATCCAAACTATTATCATATAAATTGAAACAGAGAAAATAATATGTTATCGTCTTTCCGTCAGCCTTGTAGATAACATGTAATTTTGATTTTGAGTTTGTTCTGAGTATACAAATATGTAGATGTGTGTACATGATTCTCATATATGTTGGTTTGTCTCTGTCCAGTCTTGGTTATTTGATTTTGATACTGTGAAGTTTGTTTCTGTGAGAATATACAAGTTTAGTTAATGTCAGTTGTAGAATCTGGACATATTTGGATATCTATTTGAATACTTTATTAGTGAATCACTTAATTTAATAACATGAATAAAATCAACTTATTCCCTAGAGTCATGCTTAATAGTAAAAAGAAAAGAAATGATTTTAGTTACCTACGATATTTTTTAACCACTCATAAGTGTAAACTAATCAAAGATGTTTGTTTTAACTTTCTTTGTAAATTCAAACGTTTTCCATCGATGGACTGTTACATTTTAAATATCTTACTACATCTGTTTAGTTTCAAAAAATATTTTATTTCGAAATCAAAACTATTTTCGAATATAAGTTGTCTTCTACGCTTTTCTTTACTTTAGGTCCATTTGGCCAAAGTAGAAAGAGTATTTTCAACTCAAGAGACCATCTTTCAATTTTCAAATTCAAGAAACTTTCATATATATTATTACTTTAATTTTTTTTCAAAACAACTTTGTTTTTATCTTTACACTTACCATTTTGACTTGATTCTTACCTCTTTCACTTAGCCTAATTAACTAATTAAGTTCGGCCGGTTAACCATTTTTAATGGATTTTAAAGGATGCCTAACCCCTTCCCTTTAGATTAGTTGAACCTTTACCTAGAATCTCATGTTTAGTAGACCTTAAAATGAAGTTTAACTTTAGACAATAGACTTTAATCGTTTTAGGTGCCCTAATTCACCGTAATAATTAGGCGGCGCCTTCTTAAGTTAGTTATTAATTTGGAAATCACCAAAATGTTGTACACTATTTTGACCAGGTTAAAATGGGTATAACAACAGGAATAGCATGAAAATTACCAAGACGAATGCAAGCGATTTCAGTATCCATTTCCTCCATAATTTTGTGTATCCGATGCATTAATGCATGCATGCTTATTTTTTAGGATGATTTGAGGAAAACTTCCAATTATAGGCCATGATTTTGGACCTGGAGGAAATGGTTTATTGTTTCTTACACTACTATTCCATTTGTTAAGAATAATAGAAATGAAAATCGTCAATAGAGTAGAAATGAAGATTGTACTGTTATTGGACATAACCATAAGAAGAAGGTTTGATATTTTCATCATTTTCCCCTTGTGATTGTTAAGGCTAATGTCTTACACTATTTATATAGTGCTGCATGAACATGCAACTAATAAGGTAGGCTCATTTTCATCATTTAATACTTCTTTTCGTTTCAATTTATATGATATAGTTTGACTGCTCAGCATATAATTTAAGAAATTTGAGAAAACTTTGCGATATCTCAAAATTATCTTTAAGTAAAATGTTGTCATTTTTTAACTCACTAAAAAAATATGTGTCATATAAATTGAAACACAGAAAATACTCCCTATAATTTAATTTTAACGTAACAACATATAATATGCAGCATAAGAGAGGCCACAAAATTAAAACATATTATTTTCTTTTCGACTATATTGAAAAGTCATGACCAGGACGATCAACGGCGATTTAGTTAATTAGTAAAAACTCCTAACTTAAAAGCAATGGTACATTTTGTACAGGTAGTACTGAATTTCAAAAATAAGCATAAAATTTCAGCAAATTATTATGGGGCCTTTGTACACTGTTTATGCATTATTGGAAGAATAAAATAAAGCACGTGGGAATATAAAAACGTAGGGGCCTTTTATGTATGCAGAAGTTATCACAAGAGTTCTTTTATCTTTAATTCGGATAAAATGTAAAATTATTTTATGTTTGTTTGAAAGTATTAAGTAATTCTTAAATTATTTATCCTACAATTTATACTATAGTGATAAAATAAGTTATCTTATATACATGGTGAGATAACTTATCCCTAAATAATTCATCCATCCCAAAAATGATTAATTTTGAGATAATTTATTCTCAATCAAACGAACTCTTAAAACTGTACTACTTTTTGTTTTCTTAAAGTATTGTGATATTCAATCTACTCAATTGCTGTAATTTTTCTATTCCTTTGGTTTAATTCATAATTTGATAAATAATTTTATTTCCATCAAATTTAGTCATTTTTTATTTATACAAAAAAAATAGCCAAAATCAGCTATACAAGCAACACAACTTATTTTTTAGTCATACATATACATTATGAATCGATATGTTGATATGATATATATTTTTATTTACAAATCAATCTTTTTCAATTCAACCTGATTTTTCGGTATTTATGTCTATTCTTATCTTGAACTATAGTAATTTTTCCTAAATGATTTAATTGCTACAAACCAAGAAATCAAATCAATTTTTTCAAAAAAATATCGATGTCAAACCTAAAAACTAAAGAATTAAATTAATTCAATTTAATCTGATTTTTTTTAATATTTATGTCGATTCTTATTTTAAACTATAGTATATATGATTGTGTGGTCTATTCACTGAAAAACATGGAATTAATTAAGACGTTAAAAAAAAAAAAAAACTCAAAGTGTCACACTGACACAATGTTTTTCCTATATTTATCTTCAATTCAATCCAACATCAAGAGTAAGGCCATAAAGGAAGGAAAATCGAGATACAATAAAGAATTTTCAAAATCTAGTATCATAAGCATTAAAGAACATTTACTATATTATTAAA
This sequence comes from Solanum etuberosum, assembly GCA_029582245.1. Classification (NCBI taxonomy): domain Eukaryota; kingdom Viridiplantae; phylum Streptophyta; class Magnoliopsida; order Solanales; family Solanaceae; genus Solanum; species Solanum etuberosum. Next base: position 11,711 of record JAJONR010003084.1, on the reverse strand, counting down.
ATTTGAAATACATTTCTAATCTTTGAAGCAAAAGTAAAGACTGTAAATGATAGATAGAGTCAAAAGACGATTCGAAAAATAGGATCTCAACACAACTCCGGCAATAACTTGATCCGCTGGATCGGATCAACCACCACAAGGAACTCAAACTAAAATTTGCACCAAAAAAAATAACAGAAATCGGAGTGAGTACAATACACATGCGCTCAATCCAGCTTTAATAACTTTAAAGGATATCTTCAATCCAGTATCAAGAGTAAGGTTGGAGAGAGGCCACGAATCCTACTAGTGCTAGATAGGGCGGCTTATAGGATCGGTTAGATGGATAATTATATTTAATGATTTGACTTATCGAATTTCAATTTTTAATATACTATTTCGCTAGCCAATCATTAAGATATCGATGGATTTGATATCGAATTGAGCGATGTATTGGCTCAATCATTTTATGCTCTTTTTACTTTCACTCACTAATATATTGATTTCCCATTAAACAAAATAATTTTCTAGCTCTACTTAAACTAGTAATTTTGTAATTGTAAATCACAATAAAAAATACATGAAAAATTAAATTTTGAGGGTGCATGAATATAAACATTTATTTAACAAATATTTATATGTACAATAACTTAATATTTTATTACTAAAATATACATTTTGATAAACAAAAAAGTGATGACTCATACATTATGATTAAGACTAGCTAATTACTAGTAGATTAGTAAGACAAATACGTATCAAGCCATATGTTACTTTCGTCTCAGAAGGAAGACTTTTAAGTGATTTTACCAATAAAAGCACCCATCAAGCTTTTCAATCACTTGTATTAATGCTTTAATATATTCATCTTATAAAAAGTTTCTAGAATATATGAATTTATGTCGAAATTAATAAATGCTCGAGCACTCGATATTTTGTACGTGGTGGGCTTTTGTCACTGTCTATTTTATTCCTATAACCTATTTACCTACGGCATATGACTCTCACAATAGAAAAATTAAGCTTAACAATCTTTGCAATAATTAAATTAAAATTACAAAAATAAAAGTCAGAAATAAGCTAAGGAAGGTACAAGACTAACGCAAGATGTAGATTTTGTGGGATTGACAGTTTCCAGTGTTGTTTTTAAAGGTTATCGAACCAGATAAGGATAAAACTAATTTTTCTAGGCAAAGAAAGCCCTTTCTAAGTTCGGATAGTACTAATTATGATGCTAATATATAGCGAGTAATCCAAATGTTAGTAGTGCTTCGGGCCCGTGGTTATTGGTGCATTTTAAAGAGATCATTAAGTTATCCGCGTTAATGGGTTCATTACCGACTTCGCGACCATATATGGTTAGAGAAAGGTCATTGTGTGGTTAAGCACTATGTTGCTCAGACATTTTTGAGGAGTATGATTTAGATTTTTTGGTGGTTAAGTTCTATGTTGCTCAGACTGTCCAAAAATGTTGTCGCACTGAGGAGAACTACTTCATATGTAGATGGAGATCCGATTTTTGTTGGATTTCAGGATGTTATACAAAAGTTGCTAGTTAAACTTGTCAAACAAGAGCTTTGTCCGTGTTAGAGTAGGTTGAAGTCCCATATTGATTGGAGAATAGACTGGTGGATTAATTTGCTTATCTGAATTTGAGCAAAAATGATTTGTAAACTTTATTATGACTGTCCCTCATTGGTTGTCCCTAGATTCCATTATCAAGAAGTGTATCCACAACTCTCCTCATAAACTAGCTTTTGAGGTTGATTTAGACATATGTGCAACAGAAAAAAATAATCTAGATTTGTTGGAAAATATGTCTGAGATAGATTAAGAAAGTTACCTTCATGATTTATCATTCCTTGTGGTGGTTGATGATGTATGGAAGACTTTGACAAAAATCTAGATTTGTTGGGAAAGATGTCTAAGATAGATCAAGAAAGTTACATTCATGATTTATCGTTCCTTGTGGTGGTTGATGATGTATGGAAGACCTCAACAAAATCTAAATTTGTTGGGAAATATGTCTGAGATAGATCAAGAAAGTTACCTTCATGATTTATAATTCCTTGTGGTGGTTGATGATGTATTGTAGACCTCGATAAAAATCTAAATTTGTTGAAAAAGATGTCTGAGATAGAACACGAAAGTTCCTTCATGATTTATTAAAAGAACGCAAATACCTTGTTATGGTTGATGATGTATGACAGACCTCGACAAAGAGAATGTAACTGTAAGAGTAGATAATAAAGGTTTTGTCCATAGACTTCATTTCCTAAACCAACAAGAAAGTTGGGATCTCTTCTGTAGGAAACTACTTTATATTCGCGAAATTGAGAGGCTAGCTAAGGATATGGTGAACAGGTGTAGAGGTGTACCTCTTGCAATTGTTGTATTAAGCGGACTACTTTCACATAAAAAGGGAATGAGAAGAAAGGCAAAAGGCGAACGACCACTTTTGGTAGAACATTAAAGACAACTCTCTATTGAAATCTCATATATTCTATCATTGAGCTACAATGATTTGTATCTCAACAATTCACAGACATTTCATGTAAATAACTATGGACACTCATGCCAACTATCCGCGAAGATAACTGACCTAATAAATCAAAGACATTTAATTGTTCGGTATTCAAAACCTCTTAAACATATAAGCAAACTTACTAATCTTCAAGTTCTTAATGACATTTATTGTGATCAGTGAAAAGATCTTGAAGATAGTGTTTCTGTAATATGTTTTGACATCTATTTTTCGTGATCCATCTCAATTTTTCTAATTAAAACCATTAGAGGTCTAATGCACTTACTTAAATTTAATTAATTACATGCCTTCTACCTGATGTGATTTAACCTTATAAGGGAGTAAATTTGAGTGGCATTAAAATGATGCGTGTTTCGTATGACAGAAGTCATTTTGCGTATACTTTCGATGACACACTAAGAGTTATAATTGTCTAATGTTGTGTCACATTCATTTCATGCTAGCAATTACATCAAGATTTACATCAATGGCAGAAACAACACCAAATACCACTACACATTAACAAAATTTGAAAGACCATAACATTAGCTATGTTTTTTCATAGTGAATTAGATCAATTTCACCATAGTAATTCTTACGCGCAATGTTGAACATATTAATTCGACACCAAAATGCAGTTAAAAATACCTAAAATATATGAAGACTCACAAATTCTAAATTTTTCATATCACAATTCAATCTCTAATGATACCCATAAGGAGATTATTATAACCTAAATCCATTGATTAAGATCTTCAATATCAAAGAGAACAATTTAGTTAATATTCATTGTGTTTAACTAAATCATTGATTAAGATCTTCAAAATCATTCTGTTAAACAATTTAGTTAATATTCAATTCTTGATCATGGCATGGCTGCTATATCATTAAACCAAATATAATAAGTTTCTGCGCCTAAGAATTTTTCTCAAGTCATATTGCTAAATATTGGATTACTTGAAATTTTATAATGCGTTTGTAGCAGGGGCGGAGCTAGGTTGGATCGAGAGGCCGGGTTCATTTCAATTCCCTTAGATGAAAATTACTTTCACTATTTATGTATAGTTAAAATTATTTTTGTGCATATATAGTAGATGTTGAACCCCCTTAATTTAACTTCTTTGTGTTCACTTTTTTCATATTTTATACATTTTTAGTGAAAACTCTAATTTTACTTCACTGGACCCCTAAAGTAACAAAAGTAATACGTCAACCAATAAAAAAGCTTCACTAAAGTCCTAAAGTACTAATATATATCACGTGAAAATATTATTACTTATGCCAGATAATATTCCTAAATAATTAACGACGGAGTCTCATACAAATATATCTAGCCTTTCTTGTCCTTTTATTCTATCACCGGGACACGAGTCATCTCTGATTCACATGAAAATATTGTTACATATCCCAATTAGTGCTTTGCATATACTAATTGGGATGGATGTAAAATCAATAGACGATCTACTATTCGTTATTGTTTTTTTGTTCGTGATAATTTGGTGTCATGAAAAAATAATAAACAAGGTGTGTTGTATTTTCATCGTGTAAAATTTGAATATGGAGTTATGATGCAATCTACATGTGAAATCATGTGGATACATCACATATGACAGAAATTGGATTGAGACGTTCTACACCAACAAAACTCTGGTGTGACAATCAATTTGCTTTTCATATTGTCTCAAATTTTTTGTTTTGTGAAAGAACAAAATATATCGCGGTAGACTTTCACTTTATTCGTGAGAAAAATTTAAATAACTTTGATTTTCACCAATTATGTGAAGACTAGAAAACAACTAGCGCATCTTTGTGATAAAATGGAAAATGGGCTTGAACAACCCCCCCATATAATTTCATATGTATTTTCTTATCCAAACATAACTTTTAAATTATTTTTCCTATAATTTTAACTTTTATCAAATATTAACCAATTTATTTACGTTCAAACATGAGCATGGCTATGGATGGTGTATTTCTTACTAAAAAAATATCCAAAATTTGACCAAATAGTGAAAAAACATTATCAACCACGTGTCATGCCATGCTGAGTAGTACTCAAATAAAACTCTCTTTATAATTAAAAATAAATAAAACCCCATTTTGGGAAAAGCATCAAATTATTCGAAAAGGACTGACCCCTTTTCCCTTCTTTTATTGACAGCTCATCCTAAATGTTATAAAAAAAACAATAAAGAGAAAATAAAACAAAAAGATCCTCACTTACACGTGTCAATCTTTCGTACTGTCTCTCTTCATTACTTGACAAGTATCTAACAACATTTCTCTCTCTCTCATACTTGTGAGATATTGCAAATTACTCCTTGAGGATATTGAAAATTCATCTTATCCCCCAATTAAAAGTTTCTGTAAAAAAAATATATATAGTTGTTTAAGAAAGACAATAAATTATATCTCTAATATATTTTCTTAATCCTAATTAAATTCTCCTTATTAATACTTGAATGATGAAAATAATGTTTGATGTTTTCGCTTTTGCTGAAATTTCATCATACAATATCACGATTTTCAATCAAACCTCATTGATGATATTTCTAATTTCAGTTCACCAATTGATAAAGCAATATCAAGAGAGGAATCACAAGCATTGCTACACTCTAACTAGCATTATTTTTATACACTGTGTCAAATGACCCCTATCAAACTAAACAATTTCTGCCTCACCTTATCATTAGTTACTTAGAGATTAGAAGTTTATCTTGCTTGTCAGAAAGAAAATCCACATTCATTTGATCCTAATCCTTAGTGGATGCTACAAAGTTAATTGATTTGTATGGAAACTTACTAAGTAATCACTTTGAGATCCATATTAACCCTACAATAAATAAAGCTGAGCAATCGTCAATCAAATTTTATTTTCTGAAAACAAACAAAGATTCAGCAAAAGGGACGGATCCAGATTCCAAAAATCCAATAAAAGCTATTCTAACAAATTAAGTTAAATGCGTTGACAAATGACTCTTTACCTCGAAACCACAGGAAAAAAATATATTTGAAACTTAAAAGTAGAAACCAATAAAAAAGATGGGTTTAAATTAGTATTTCAAAGAGAATGGAGGTGTTTAAAACTATTTATATGATCAATCAAGGTTATATAAAAGTGTGACACATGTGAGTGAGTACATCTAAAAATAGTCATAATTAGAACATCCATCTGTTGGAAAACTCTTTGATTAGAGACAGCACCAAAAAGGGGCTATTCAGTCCTACCCACGTGTCACCTTTCATCCTTACCAATTTCAGCCACTTGTCCTCTGCATACTACTTTCTTTGTCCCCTCCACACTCAAAAATCCATGTCCCATTTTCTTCACTCTTCCATTTTTCCATTTTCTGTTCCCTGTTTTCTTCATTTTCTTGATTTTCCAGACACCCTTTTGCTGGAAACACAACATTCTCTTGCCATAGCTAACAGTTTTCTTGATTTGTATGACATGTTTGGTTGATTTTTATAGTTTTTTTTTTGCAATTCTTGATGAGGGGTTTTTGAAATTGAGTGTAAAGACTTAATCTTGGAGCTAAAATGCAGTTAAAGATTACATTTTTCCATTTGGGTGTGGTTAAATTTGATCAAGAAATGTTTAAAAATGCAGAAACATGTGGAAAGAGTTGAGTTTGATAGTTCTTTTTGGTGTATGCTGGTTTTACTATGGGTGATGCAGATGAGAGGAAGAGGAGAAGTAGAGTGGAGATGGAGAATCTTTCATTGGATACAAGTAGATTTTCAAGGGATTTGTTGCAAAGATTTATGGGAATTTCAGAAAAATCTGAACTTGAGGAGAAAGTAGAGGATATAAATGAAGATGAGTTGAATCTTGGGTTGTCATTAGGTGGTAGATTTGGTATGGACAAGAGTTCATCAAATTTATTGGTGAGGTCTTCTTCTATAGCTGCTTGTTTGCCAACAGTTAGAGATGATGATGCAGTGGTATCATCATCATTATCACAATCAGTGAGTTATAATCCTAGTTTAGTGAGAACTTCTTCATTGCCAGTGGAGACAGGGTTAGAATGGAGGAAAAGGAAGGAGTTGCAGAGTTTAAGAAGGATGGAAGCTAAGAGGAGAAGATCAGAGAAAGTACAGAGGAATTTAAGGGGTGAGAAATGTATGGAAGATGAAAATAGAGGGACTGCTCAGATGAATTTGAGAGGTGGTAATAATAATAATAAATTGGAGAAAGAACAGTTCTTGGCTACTGCAAGAAAGTTTGGTTGTAAGTTGCCAACATTGGCTGCTTTGGGGGCTGATGATATGGCAATGGCAAAAGGGAAAGAAAGTTACTTGCAAGAAAAAAGGAAACCAGCATCACAAGGGTCAATGGAATCCCAAGGTGGTTGTTCTTCAAGTATATCTGAATTGGAAAGCAAACCTGCACAAGGTATTGGCAAATTATTTATGAGTTTAACTTATATATATATATACTGATTTACTTATTCATTATATCCTACTTTGTTACTATTGTTTACTTTTCCCACAACTTTGATGCATTAATCATTTGCTTAGAGTTGAAAATTAGATAGAATTGCAATTTTGTTACTAGTACTCCCTCCGTCCCAATTTAAGTGTCTTAGTTTGACCGAGTGTGATTTGTGGTTTTAAAGTTAAAGATGTGTATAGTTGGGTTGTTAAACTTGCCATGTAAGATTTTGGAATTGGATCACTTACTAAATCTAGAAACAACACTTTGTTTGTGAGAGAGTAAAAGTGAAGTAAGACGCTTAAATTGGGACAGAGGGAGTAGTACATTTTACTTTTTACTTTGGATTGAATTCTTGATCCTTCTTTGAGTACTCTATTTTTGGCTAAATAGGGGTGTCATCACATGTTACATTACTGTAGTGGAACAAGTCTAGTGCTTCTTGTTGAATTTTGCTGTCAAGATCCTTAATATCTTGTCTTTTACTTTTATCCATACCCACATGCATGTGTTCTTTCTAATTGTTATTTGCCATGTTCTTGATCCCAGAGATGTTTTTATTTGCACTTCCTTCTACTGGTGACACCTTAAGAGTTGTTGTTTGTGTCGAGTAGTTTGGAGGTACTTCTTAGTCTGTGATAATAATAGAGCTAGAAATTCAATTTTTTGAGTTCTAAAATTTAGAATTATGACTTCAAGGGCAAGGGCGAATAACTGTCTAGGTGGCTTTTGGAACTCTCTTGTGGTTGCCACAAATAAGATTTCATCCTAAGAAATGGAAAATAATAATAATAATGTACCCTAAAATACTGTTGAAATGCTTAAGATAAACAAGTTGGTGTGGTTGATAAACCAACTAGGCTCAAATTAATATACTCCTTTCTTTTAATTCTCGTGGTTGTTTGATGCAGTACTAGTAGGTTAGAAGTTTTTATAAATTAATATATAGTGATATGGAGTTTTCTCTATGGAAGTAATTTTCAACCACTATTTAATGCTTGTTCACTACCACTTATCTTATATAACTATAAAATTAGCTTTGACATCTTAGACACCAGAGGCATTCAAACATTGTCATATGACAGGAAAGGAGTATGACATTGGAGAGTTTGGCTAGCACATTTATCATCTCTTAGGTACCTTTGCATGATGAAAAAAAGATCTTTTATTGGTGTGACAAAGGAAAACATAAGACACAGTAAACAACGTAGGTTGGTTGGTAGAGAGTTAATTTGCAGGTATTCATGGTGCATTAAGTAACCTTTCTATATGGTAAAATTTCTCCTCTTTATCCTGCAGTCGACTCTGCATGGTTACTTCAGTCTAATAAGTTCTTTAGCTTTCAAGTCTGAGAAGTTCTTTAGCTTTATCTCGCGCTGGGGCTAACATTCAACAATTTTTTGTACTAAAATTTAGCAGGTGTTTATATAAGAAAACAGACCAGATTTTGTGGATTATTCAATCATATCAGATGCTTCTTGTTCCCTTTAGATTTGCACGTTTTGATACCTAAGCATTTACCATTCCCATAATATTGTAACTTCTGATGACTTCACTTGCTTGTTTCTTGCTTCTCATTTTCATTTAATATGTTTCTGCATGGGATTTTTGTTTTTTCCATTTTGGTCAGTTCTCTTTCTGTTGAGTACGAATAAGAAACCTTCGTGCTTACGTTGTCCAATGATAGATCTTCCAAGCAGACCTCTAGAGATGGTGTTCGACATGCTAATTGTGGAACGATGTGATTCAAAAGTTAATTAGTCATTGTACGGGGCAAAAGCTCGTACAAAAATGCTAGAAAAGATGAGCTTTCTGATGTTCTTTTTTACCATGCAAAACAAGATGGACCTAAATAAAAATTGAAGTTGTTCGCTGCTTGCATCGATGGAAAATCTTCGTAAGTTGAAACAGGTGCATTTCTCTATAGAGCTCTTTCTGACCAAAAGTTCCATGAACGGTATGTGTTATCATTTTCCGCGATGTGTGTGTTAAGACTATCACTATCACTATCATTAGGTTTTTGATGATATGAATCATGGGAACTTATTTATGATGTGTCTCATCATCTGGTGGAAGAAAAAAGCCGAAGTGCCTTTATCGAACTAAATTTTGTGAAAAGATTTCGGTTCAGTATACTACTCAATCCCTAATTTCCATGTAAAAGTATATTCAATTGTTTATTTCCATATAAAGTACAATTTCCTGAAAAATTGCAATAGTTATGTCAAGGAGGAGCCGATCAAATATCCCTCTGCTTCCTCTGCTCAGCTAGCTGCTCATCTTATGGCTGTGGAAGCACTCAATATGAGCTGGCTCTCCTCCTTTGGCCACATATGCCTATTCCATTTTCTGGAACATATAATGATCTTAACTTGTAGTTGCTGATTAACAGAAACCATAAGTCATTCTCTTGCTCATTTTACAATTGCTGTGACCAATTTGGCTAGACGTCTGTAGTTTCTCCAGTACTAAATGCTTAAATCTGGATTTTAGACGATTAGATTTAATTCATTATACCTATGTAGTCTTTAGAAAAGAATCAACTGATGGGATGCGGGAAGGAGTTGAGCTGATAGCAGTAGTCATTTATGAGTCTTGACGTTTTTGGCTGACGGGATCTTCCAAAGTCTAGTAACTTTGCATGTTAGTTTTTTTGTGTGATTGCTCATGCACTTCCGTTCCTAAGGTGGTTATAACTAAGTTATGGAGTTAATAATTGAATTAAGGGTCACCCATGTAGGTGTTAAAAGGGAAAATAGGTGTTGTTTAAACAAAAGATGTTGTGTTTAAATACACATTTCCCCTTCCTTTAACGACGCTTTCTTTTCGTTCTAAAAAGAAAATGATCAAAGCAGAGAAAACAGACAATTCTCTATTTCCAAAGGTTCCTGTGAAGTTCTCGTGTAGAATCTTCTGCAATACGTGTCGGAACAACCCACTGTAACAGGTACGATCATAGACTAATGTGATTCTTATGGTATAATTTGTGTTTTATGACATAAGATTGCACTATTTGTACTACTCATGAAATGTATAACGATGATCCTGCGATTTGTTTGTTTTTTGCCTGATATGCTTTTAGCATTTTCCTTCCATCGTTTCTTTCTCTTCGTTCTTCCAATACATCGACAAATAAAACATTCCTTCCTTGCAGGGTCAGCTGACGCAAGCCCTTCTAGTATCCAATCATTACATAGAGATCTTGGAAGCAGAACACCAGGAGGAGAGGTGGAAATTAGTCCATCTAACACAACGAGAAGTCGAGTGCAAGAAAGTGAGGCAAAAGCATTGGGTGACATGCCGTGTGTTTTCACAAAAGGAGATGGTCCTAATGGGAAGAGAATAGATGGTATATTATACAAGTATGGTAAGGGAGAAGAGATTAGAATTATGTGTGTATGTCATGGAAGTTTTCTTTCACCAGCTGAGTTTGTGAAGCATGCTGGAGGCAGCGACGTCGCGCACCCTCTCAAGCATATAGTTATAAAACCCAATCCTTCTCCCTTTCTATGAGCACAAAATGCAACATGCAATAAGAAGGTCTAATCATGCTACTTCAGTCGTATGCTTAACACATGCAAGTTGATCAATTCGCCCTTTAGAAATAGGCTGTAATCCCTTTTCCCCTTTACTTGTTTCTTTTCATCTTTCTCATCATGAGGACTAACTTATAAGTATCTATTTACTTGTGCACATTTTTTTTTAATGAAATATGGAGCAATGGAACTTGAGCATTGTCATAAGAGATTTCAGGTTCTAGGTGTAAAATTGAAGTTTATTGAGGAGTATACTTATTATTATTTTGGTGTTAATAGGTGCATGTCGGATGAGGGGTATACTTATTATTATTTTGGTGTCAATAGGTGCATGTCGGATGAGGAGTATACTTAATATTATTTTGGTGTCAATAGGTGCATGTCGGATTTTTTTGCATGTTTTGGAGGATTTGATGCTGAGAGATAATATATTGAAAAAGTTCGAAAAACATAGTTGAAGAATTATTATACAATATTGTATAGTAATATTGAAGTTAGGGAGTGGACATATTATGAAAGATGTGTAAGACGGTTGTAAAAGAATATATAACAATTCATCTTAGATGGGACAAGCAATTCAATTATGGTCTATTACATCGGAAGTAATTTTTAGTGATAATTAATTAATGATAATAGTTTAATTGTCGTTAAATATGAGATAAATTATTATTGACAATTACGTGTTAGTACTCTTTGTAAATGAGGCTAAAACTTATAGTGATACGGATCTATTGTAATAATTTTTAGTGATAATTAATTAATGATAATAGTTTAATTGTCGTTAAATATGAGATAAATTATTATTGACAATTACGTGTTAGTACTCTTTGTAAATGAGGCTAAAACTTATAGTGATACGGATCTATTGTAATAATTTTTAGTGATAATTAATTAATGATAATAGTTTAATTGTCGTTAAATATGAGATAAATTATTATTGACAATTACGTGTTAGTACTCTTTGTAAATGAGGCTAAAACTTATAGTGATACGGATCTATTGTAATAATTTTTAGTGATAATTAATTAATGATAATAGTTTAATTGTCGTTAAATATGAGATAAATTATTATTGACAATTACGTGTTAGTACTCTTTGTAAATGAGGCTAAAACTTATAGTGATACGGATCTATTGTAATAATTTTTAGTGATAATTAATTAATGATAATAGTTTAATTGTCGTTAAATATGAGATAAATTATTATTGACAATTACGTGTTAGTACTCTTTGTAAAT
>JAJONR010003083.1:0-62162 GCA_029582245.1 Solanum etuberosum | reverse complement strand
CAACAATATAATAATAACTAAGTAATGCACTATGGGGAGGTAGGAGAAAATATATTTAATAGGTGTAACTGAGTGGCTTTAAGAGTGACTAACTTTCAGTAGTAAACATAAGAAAGTTTACATCCACTATTCATATGAATTTATACTTTGTCATTCATTTTATAATTGCTTACTTAATTTTTAAATTTTATAATATTCACATTATTTTTTTTTTAAAAAGTGTAGTACATGATTTAATATTCATGTGCAACGGACGTGCGTCAAAACTAGAGTGTGTGTGTGTGTGTGTCTATATATATATATATATATATATCACTTTATTGGTAAACTTGGCTGAATTTTGTATCTTTTTAAAAGAAAATTATCAACCTGAAAATTTTAATTTAAAAAACAGTTAGAACACTAATTTAGAACATACTAAATTAAAATCGAAATCATTCTAAAAACATACTAATCGATCAATCCTTTTTTTTTACTTCAAGGAAATAAAAGTTCTAGCCTTCATACCATTCCCTTTTAAGAGAATATTTGAAGCTTGTAGGTTGGTAAAAGTTATTTTTGGTGCTTGTTGAATTCTTTAAACAATTGATTATTAGGAGAAATTTAGCACGTAACTTGATTTAGCCAAAGTTCTTTCCACGATGCTTGTCAAGATGAGTTGATTGCCTTAATGGTCACTAAATATAAGGTGATCGATCGGAAAGAAAGACTTTATTTTATTAAGTTATTTTACTTTATCTTATTCACCTTATTTGGCCAAACTTAGTTGGATTTATATATTTTCTTTTCACGCCCCAAAATAGGGGGCGTAACTGGCACTCGATACCCTATTCGATCGAGTTAGCCACTGGAAAATACTAGTTAACCAAAATGTGAGACAAAAAGATTGAGCAGCACAACATGTGAAAAGTGAAGCTTGAACCATGAAGGTCATGACCTGAATGACAATAACCCATATAAACAATGGTAAGACAAAAATAATGATGTACTAGCTAGCCGACGAGGCCGCAATTGAAGACATACCTACTTACACACACATATATATACATGCCAAGTCTATGGGCTGGAGACTGAAACTCACAAAAGAAAACCTAGAATGTTTTGTCAACAAAAGCCTCTACGAGTAACACAAGCACTGTCGAGAAAAGGCCTTGACTATACCCAAATTGTACAATAAAAGTAAACATTTTCTGATAGCCCTGGGATAAATGGAGCTAACCAACTCACAACTGAACCTGAATCCTAACGGGTTGGTCGATCAGAATCCCTTCCTAAACCTGATTGCATGAAACAAAAAAGTAGCGTCCCCATGCAATGGGACGTCAGTACGAATAAAAATATAAATGTATGTACGACGGAAAGTAGAATCATAAGTAGCTGCTGTAAAAGGGTAATAGAGATACCACCTGAAATTGCACCTCAAATAATCTCCACGGCTGACATTTGACCTCCTACTATTTAAATATACATGGTATGCTCATATTGTCGCATGTCGTGAATACATATATATAGATGCAAACGCATGACATACCCAATAAAAAGCTAGCGATGGTGGTGCTTCCCGGTAGCTAACCGGCATCATAGTCGCCAACTTGTGGTCATCAGTGTCTTATACGTATAAATATAGGCAATAAGCCACATACCTCCAGTTTATAGCTCAGGAGTAGAATGCATAGCATGCCATGTCATGGATTCATAATGCATATATGTTACTGTTGTCATGTTGCCAATCTTAGCCAGCTTGTACTCTTGTTCTCATAGACCCGTAATCACTTTCGTATGACATGTAAATGTCTCATGGAACCTCATATGTTTTTTTCGAATAAGCTTGAAAACTTAAGTCAACTTTTAGAAAGATAACATAACCTTAAATATGTTCATAAAAATCTTATGGTGCATTACTTAGTTCCTATACTTTGTTTTAGATAATTTATAAAAGAAAGTATTTCAAAAATCAAGTGTTGTAATAGTTTAGCCATTTAAGTTATATTTGAGAGTTTTGAAAATCGTGTGTTACTTTAAAGATTTTTAATAATAAACTTTAGCGGGGATAGAGGGCTGATTACAGATAATAAATGTCGCCCATAATATTTTTAAGTCACACCACCCAAAGAAGAATAAGAATTCATACATATGGATATATAAACAAGGAAATCGATAAAATGATATGCAGATGTCGAATACCCTATTTATCCGAATGAGTGGCATATCAAAATAATAAAATCATGAAAATAATTCAGTTGAGATCCCAATGCCTTTCACAGAAGGTTTTTCTAGCAAGAGAATAGCAAAATATCACATTTAGCATTTTAGGAATTTCCTAGGAGTCGTGTTAGAATGAAGGACGGAGCTTAGCCTTAACATACCTTTCCAATGAACACTCGAATGCCCGTAGTTTCTACACCAAAGTTGTTCCTCACGTCCTAAGCTTCGCAAACACTATATATACACGGCTGGTACGCACCTATAAATAATTCACAATTGAGCTTAAATCGGCAGCTTTTCTATATGGCCCCAACTTGGAAAAACCTACATAGAACTTCACAAAAACAATCATAAAAGAGTTCTGAGATGATTACCTTAGCAAACCAAGTGTAAAACTTGAAGAAACACCAATAACTACCAATTTATGCCTTCAAAAACTAGCTCTAAACCCAGCTAATAGAAGAGGAAAATGATTGCAACGTTAGCGATCATGTTTCTGGGAACAGGGCAACCATTAATGAAAGAAATCGCAAAAACTAACCTTTACCATGCAAGAACTCCATCAGAACCCTCTCGCCAGCTTTCTTTACGGTTAGTAAGTGAAAAGAAATGTTTTTTATGGGTTTAAACGTCGAGTAGCTGACATACCACATTTTTTGACTGGAACCGGTTCCCGACCAGGATTCTTCCCTAGCAGTCTGCAGTGAAACCCTCATAACTTTTTACTCTGATGTTGGCTTGATACGAGGTTTTGTTCATTGCAACTAGACTCGTAGGCCTTCAATTTGATAGGTCATGGTCCTTGTAACTCTTTATATATTCAGAGAAAACATCCAAGACATTTGACCCAAAGTTAAGAAAATTTTATTAGAGAAACTTCGATAACTTTTGCCGACTTTAGTTTTGCTAATTTTCTTGACTTCAAAACTTAACATACGAAAATTGTGCTATTATAATACCTCGTAACCCATTATTCTTAGCATGTTAGACACTCATAGGTTTATCCCCAAGGTATGGGATAATTTAAACCATTCAAACAGAAGAAGTTCTACCTGAGCCATTTCTTTAATCGCGAACCTTTGTTCGAGGGGTTCCTTTGACCTAAAACTTTAGTTTAGTTCATTGATATTGCCATTCATTTGCAATATTAATGTCCAATGTACTATACAAAGTCATATACACCTCATATAACCACACCATACTACGCCACATATATTATATAAGAATAGAGGAAAAAGTATGGGATCTCACATTCTTCCCCCGCAATGGATCTAGAAAATTCCTTGTCTGAGTTTTTTTTCCCTTAGCACCTTATTTGCGAGTCAAATTCTGAAAATTCCAACTACTAAACTTCGTTTAGCTATCTTGTAAGAAGATGAATAAATTGCACTTTCAAGTTACTTAAAATCCAATTAAGTTGTTGTGATATAATAATTGTCAATTATCGAAGTGTGACTCACCTTAAATCGTAAACAGTTGGGGTACTCCTTCCTCATTTCCTCTTCCCCTTCCCAAGTCATTTACTCGACGTTGTTATTTCTGCACAACAATTTCACAGAAGCTACTTCTTTACTTCGAAGATTTCTTACTTGCCTATATAAAATAGCTATTGATTCGTCTGTATAAGATAAATCTTCAACAATGCAAATATTTTCAATGGGCATAATACGTAAAGAATCTCCAATGCACTTCCGCAACATAGATACATGAAATACAGGATGGACTACTTCCAATTCTAAAGGAAAATCAAGCTCGTATGCCATCATACCTGTAACACCCCGAATTTGAGAAAATAAAAAAAAATGCAGCTTTCCAGAATCTGGTGTCAGAACCAACGGAAACCACCCACGGACCGTAGGTGGAACCACAGTCCGTAGGTGGGTTCCGTGGTTCAATCCCAGACTTAGAAGAATTTCAGGATTTAGAGATGATACATACGGCCGTGGTCCACGGTCCGTCGATGGACCCAAGGCCTGTAGGTGGGGTCTGTCATTGGGTCCCAAGTTTGATGGTCTTTAATCCCACCCACGGTAAACCAGTACAGTCCGTGGTTGAACCTACGTACCATAGGTCTGACCGTAGGTGAGGGTCAGCAGCCAATTAGAGGAAAAGTGTTGTTGGATCAACTTTAAACGGTCATATCTTTTAGCACAAAATGAATTAGGTGGCCCATGACCTATCAAATGAAAGATAATTGAATCCTCTTTCCAACGCCACCGAGTTTGCTAAAATCTCATCTCGGAGTAAAACGTTATGCTCGTTTTAGTGAAGCCCTGTCGAGCAGAGCTTAATCGACGACCGCTACCTACGGTTGGTAGGTCAACTGACGGTCCGTAGGTCCCTCCGTAGATGGCCTTCGTCAGCTTTTAAGTTAGGGTCATTTAGGCTTTTTCCTATGCATTGGGGGCCTTAAACTACGTCGTTTAATGCCTAAACTACGTCGTTTTACTAAGTCTAAGCATAATAACTTAGTCAGACTTACCCAGATCCCTCATTCTCCAAAAATCATCCAAACATGGAGAAACAAGAAGAGGAAAATTCGACCAAACCTCCCAATAACAAGCAGCAGTCTTCTTCAAAGTCCAGCCCCGAAATCAAAGGATTTCTCTGTAGATTTCATCACCAGGTATGTGGGATTTGACTAGTGGGTTCCTTTCATCCACTAGGTCCCTAGAATTCAGTCAGTTCCTTGATTCTCTATATCTTGTTTAGATTTAGGGTTTCTAAAACCTTGGATATTTACTGTGATTTAGCTGTTGTGGTATCCTAAATCGAAATAGCTTGTTTTCTTGGAAACGTTGTTTATTTCCTTGTATGAAACTCAGAACCCTAGTTGTGTAGATTCTCTTAGTTCATGAATTGCACTTGCAAGGTCATTTAAACAGATAATCATGCTCCAGTTTCGAATGTTACATTATCAGTATATAAATGTTGCATTCTCAGATTTGCATGTTAGTATTTTGAGCTATTCAGTATATCAGTATTTCAGTTACATTTCAGTCACATACAGATTCAGTTGGGAGTAGACTTAGCACCGAGTTGACTAGGGTTCAGCGTACCCTCATAGTCCCAGAACTACATGCCCCCGTAGGAGTATAAGTCCCCTCTGTTGGGCATCAGTTTTAGTGATCACGCCAGTCATTCCTTTATACCCCTGACAAGGTATATTAGGTCCTCTCGATGGGGCGTATATATCGGACTCCACGTTTAGCTCACGTGGTTTTATGTCGGTTAATAGTAGCTCCCACAGTCAGACTCTTAGTACATTTGACCAGTTTTTCAGTATATACTTCAGTATTCACTTTAGTATGTCATGTTCATGATTAGTACTTGGTCATTGCATTCAGTTTAACTTTTCAGTTATCTTTTCAGTATTTACAGTATTGCTCAGTTATCCCTTGTTTCAGCTTATATATGTTTGTTCAGCTTAGTATATATATCATGCATGCTCAGTACATTCAAAGTATTGACGTATACTCTACGCTACATCCTTTTATGATATAGGTTTAGGTACTCAACATCCAGATCGCGCTTAGATCGATTCTCAATCCACATTTCAGCAGCTTCAGTGGTGAGTCCTCATACTTCGAGGACAATATACATGCTTTTCATTTTAGTCTTTTTATTCAATTTTCAGTTTTGTTAGAGTTAGCTAGGGAGCATGTCCCAGCAACTCAACTCAGTTAGAGGATTTCCAGGCATAGTAACAGAATCAGCTTGGGTTGATGAATTTATCTTTCAGTTATTGTTGAACTCTTAGTATGTTTTATACATTCAGACTAGATGGGTATTCCCCATTTTCCAGTTATCCATTGTTTATCTTCTGTATAATATTTGTTTCATTCAGTTATTCTCAGTATGCTTATGATTATGCCAGACACAGGGTTAGCTTGGGGTCCCTCGTGATCCTAGGTCCTGTGTTACGTCAAGGGAGTAGCCTCAAGGCGTGACAACCTTGGTATCAGAGCATTAGGTTCAAGAGTCCTAGGATGTCTGAAAGCCGTACTAAGTAGAGTCTTTTTCATGGGTGTGAAGTGCACCACATCTACTGATAGGGAGGCTACGAAGTGTTTTAGGAAAAACTTCACTTTACTTGCTATTCTTATCGTGCGTGAGTATGAACTCTAGTAAATCTCCTTCTAACTCCTACTCTTCGTATTTTGGAAAATGCCTCCCAGAAGAGCTAACTCCAGGAATCAGCTAGCAGCTCCAACAGACCCATTGAAGGAGCAAGTCATGCATGCCGAGTTCAGGGCTGCTTACCAAGAACTTGCTCAGGCCATGACTACCCAGGTCAATCAGTAGGCTGTGGTCCCAGCTCTGCCACAGACTAACACTATTATAGCAAGAATCCAAGACTTTACTCGGATAAAACCTACACAGTTTCATGGGTCTATGTAAAAATAAGATCCAAAATAGTTTCTCGACAACATCTAAAAGGTAACAAACATTATGGGCATCACTCAAGTCGAGAGTGCAGATTTGGCCGCCTATTAGTTGAAGGTAGTGGCCTACACTTGGTACCAGCAGTGGAAGGAATCTTGTGGTTTAGTGCATATGCAGACACTCTCTCAGAACCCTTCTCAGTCTCTACTCCAGTTGGTGACCCAGTTATAGCTAGATGGGTATACAGAAATATCCCCTGTCACAGTCTCTCAGAAAGTCACCTCAGCAGATCTTGTAGAGTTAGAAATGGTAGATTTCGATATCATTCTAGGCATGGATTGGTTACTTTCCTATTATGCCTCAGTCGATTGTAGAACTAGGATAGTTCGGTTTCAGTTTCCAAACGAGCTAGTCTTAGAATGGAAGGGTAGTAGCTCAGCACCTATGGGTCGATTTATCTCTTACCTTAAGGCTAGAAAAATGGTTTCCAAAGGGTATATCTATCATCTTGTTCAGGTAACGGATTCAAACTATGAAACCCCAAATCTTGAGTAAGTCCCAGTAGTAAATGAGTTTCCAGAATTGTTCCCAGAAGATCGTCCCGGAGTTCCTCCCGAAAGAGAAATAGACTTCGAAACAGATCTCCTCCCAGATACCCAGCCTATTTCGATTCCTCCTTACAGAATGGCTCCATCTGACCTTAAGGAATTGAAAGAGCAGTTGAAAGGCCTTCTAGATAAGGGCTTCATCAGACCTAGTATCTCTCCATGGGGTGCTCCAGTGTTGTTCGTGAAAAAGAAAGATGGTTCTCTCAGAATGTGCATTGACTATCGACAGTTGAAAAAAGTCACAATCAAGAATAAGTATCCCATCCCTAGGATTGATGACTTGTTCGACGAACTTCAGGGTGCTAGTTGCTTTTCTAAGATAGGCCTCACATCCGGCTATCATCAGCTCAGAATCAGAGATAGTGACATTCCGAAGACAACTTTCAAAACTCGGTATGGTCATTATGAATTTGTAGTTATGTCTTTTGGACTAACAAATGCTCCTGTAGCTTTCATGGACTTAATGAATAGGGTGTTCAAACAGTATTTAGACTTGTTCGTCGTTGTCTTTATTGATGATATCCTCATTTATTCTCGGAGTGAGGAGGAGCATGCGACTCATTTGAGAGTTGTTCTGTAAACTCTCAAAGAACGACAGTTATTCGCTAAGTTCAGCAAATGTGAATTCTGGTTACAGTCCGTCGCTTTCCTTGGTCATGTGGTGTCCAGCGAAGGGATCCGAGTGGATTCACATAAAATTGAGGCAGTGCAGCACTGGCCCAGACCCACCTCTCCAACATATATCAGGAGTTTCTTGGGTTTGGCTGGGTATTACAGGAGGTTTGTTGAAGGATTTTCGTCCATAGCTTCCCCATTGACCAAGCTGACTCAGAAGAAGGTCAAATTTCAGTGGTCAGATGAGTGTGAGAGAAGCTTCTCAGAACTAAAGACTAGGTTGACTACAACTCTGGTCTTGACTCTACCAGATGGTTCAGATGGTTATGTTATTTATTGTGATGCATCTAGGGTCGGCCTAGGTTGTGTGTTGATGCAGCGAGGTAAGGTCATAGCTTATGAATCTAGAAAGCTTAAGGTCCATGAGAAGAACTACCCGACTCATTACCTCGAGCTTGCAGCTGTAATATTTTCCCTAAAGATTTGGAGACACTACTTGTATGGTGTTCATGTTGATGTGTTCACAGATCATAAAAACCTCCAATATGTGTTCACCCAGAAAGAGTTGAATCTTCGTCAGAGGAGATGGCTTGAATTACCCAGACTATGTGTGCATTTGACTAGGTTTCAGTATATACTTCAGTATTCAGTTTAGCATGTCAAGTTCATGATTAGTTCTTTGTCATTGCATTCAGTTCAACTTTTTAGTTATCTTTTCAGTATTGCTCAGTTATGCCTTGTTTCAGCTTATATATGTTTGTTCAACTTAGTATCTATATCCTGCATACTCAATACATTCAAAGTACTGACGCATAATCTGTGCTACATCCTTTTATGATGTAGGTTCAGGTACTCAGCATCCAGATCGTGCTTAGATCGATTCTCGGTCCGCATTTCAGCAGCTTCAGTGGTGAGTCCTCGTACTTCGAGGAAAATAGATATGCTTTTCATTTTAGTCTTTTATTCAGTTTTAAGTTTTGTTAGAGTTAGTTGGGGAGCATGTCCCAGCAACTTAACTCAGTTAGAGGCTTTCCAGGCATAGTAATAGAATCAGCTTGGGTTAATGAGTTTATCTGTCAGTTATTGTTGAACTCTTAGTATGTTTTATACATTCAGACTAGATATGTATTCCCCATTTTCCAGTTATCCATTGTTTAGCTTACGCATAGTATTTGTTTCATTCAGTTATTCTCAGTATGCTTATGATTTTGCCAGACACAGGGTTAGCTTGGGGTCACTTGTGATCCTAGGTCCCGTGTTAAGTCAAAGGGGTAGCGTCGGGGCGTGACAATACCGATCTTCCAAATAATCTTATACAGTCCAACATATCTAGTACTGAGCTTCCCTTTCTTTCTGAATCACATGACGCCCTTTATAGGCGATACTTTCAGGAAAGCCCAATCTTCTACATCAAACTCTAAGTCCCATCATCAAACATCTGCATAAGACTTGTTCCGACTATGTGTTGTATGAAGCCGATCTCTAATAAGATTAAACTTTTCCATCGCTTGTTCGACTAGATTGGGAGCTAGAAACTCTACTTCCCAACCTCAAACCAACCGATCGGTGACCTACACTTCCACCCGTATAGTGCTTCGTAAGGGGCCCTCTGAATACTAGCTTCAAAGTTGTTATTATAAGAGAAATCAATAAGAGGTAGATGTTCATCCCAACTTCCTTTAAAATCTAGCACAAATGCACGTAACATATCCTCAACAGTCTAAATAGTATGTTCTGCCTATCCATCAGTTTGTGGATGAAAAGCAGTGCAAAGATTTATCTGAGTGCCTACACCCTTCTAAAACGATCTCCAAAAATGTGATGTAAGCTAAGCCCCTTGATCTGAGATAATAGATAATGGAACACCGTGAAGGTGAACAATCTCATAAATATAAAGTCTGGCATAATGTTTGGCTGAATATGTCGTCCTAACTGGCAAGAAATGAGCCGATTTCATCAGCCTATTGATAATTACCCAAATGGAATCATACCTCCGTGGAGTGCGAAGAAACCAAGTGATGAAGTCCATATTTATCATGTCCCATTTCCATAACGGAAGCTCAATATACTGAGTTACGTCTCCAGGCCTCTGATGTTCTGTTTTAACTTGTTGACAGTTGGGATATTCAGCTACAATCTCTGCAAAAAAAAAACCATGCCATTCCACCAATAGATCTGTCGAAGGTCCCGATACATCTTTATTGATCCAGGTTGAGCTGCATATCTAGAATAATGGGCCTCTAAAAGAATCTTTGTACAGAGCTCTCCAACTGCCGGTACACATACCCTGATATATAAGGACTCCATCTCCAGTTAGCTCAAATAAAGGTTGTTGCTCCTGTGGAATTCTTTCCCTCAGTTTCCTAAGCTCAACATATTCATATTGCCTCTTTATCACTTCAGTAACAAAGGAAGATTCTGCCATATTCTGAACGACAGCACCTCCCGCCCCCCTGCATCTACCAAGCACACCTACAAATTAGCTAGCTGGCATAGGTCATTTTTAATTGCAGCCTTATGAGTTTCAACATGACTCAGACTACCCATTGACTTCCGATTAAGCGCATCAACAACAACATTAGCTTTGCCGGGATGATATAAAATTTCAAAATCGTAGTCCTTTAACAATTCTAGCCATCTCCTTTGTCGTAGGTTCAACTCCCTCTACTTAAGTAAATACTGAAGGTTGTGGTGGTTGGTGAAAATATCAATATGAACCCCGTATATATAACACCGTCAAATTTTAAGGGCAAAGACAATTGTGGTCAACTCAAGATCGTGAGTAAGATAATTCAGCTCATGATTTCACAATTGTCTAGAGGTGCATGCGATAACCTTACCATGTTGCATAAGAACACAACCTAGGCCAATTCTGGAGGCATCAAAATACACAACATAGCCCTCATTGCAATCTAGAAGAGTTGGGATAGGTGTTGTGGTAAGCCTTTTCTTTAGTTCCTTAAAGCTCTGTTCGCATGCCTCGGTCCACTAAAACTTAGTTCCCTTATGTGTCAATTTTGTCAGTGGTGCAGAGACAGAAGAGAATCCCTCCACAAACCTTTGGTAATACCCTGCCAAGCCTAAAAAGATACGAACCTCTATTGGATTCAAAGGCCTCGGCCAAGTCATCACTACTTCAATCTTTTGTCCATCAACCTTGATACCATCACTGGTAATAAAATGACCAAGAAAATCTACAGAAGTTAGCCAAAAATCACATTTAGAGAATTTAGCATATAACCTGCAATCTTGGAGAGTCTGCAATACAACTCATAGGTGGTCTCCATGCTCAGCTTCCGATCGTGAATATATAAAAATGTCGTCAATAAACACAATCAGAAATTCATCTAAGAATGGTTTGATGACCCGATTCATATGATCCATAAAGGTTGTTGGGAATATGTAAGCCCAAAAGACATGACAAGGAAATCAAAATGGCCATACCTCGTCCTGAATGCTGTTTTTGGGATATCAACTCCCTTACCCACAACTAATGGTAACCAGACCACAAGTCAATCTTGGAAAAGCATTTGGAACCTTGTAACTGGTTAAATAAGTCATCAATCTGTGGAATAGGATATTTATTCTTAATAGAGACTTTATTTAGTTGTTTATTGTCAATACACATCCGTAAGGAGCCATTTTTCTTTCGAACAAAGAGCACTAAAGCACACCATGGAGATGTACTTGGCCTGATAAAGCATTTATCGAGCAAGTCCTTCAGTTGTTCCTTCAATTCTCTTAGCTTTTCAGGTACCATTCTATAGGGAGGAATCAAAATACGTTGTGTATCATGAAGCAAGTCTATAGCGAAATCAATTTCCCTTTCTGGGGAATTCCTTGAAGATTATTAGGGAATACCATCAGAAATTCATTCACAATAGGAATTGACTGAAGGGTCGTGGGTGTAACACCCCAAAAATTTCTAAGTTAAGACTTGAAGCATTCTTCATTTGAGTATAAGGTCGTACCGAGTAACTCTTAATTGTTCTTAGGTATTAAGGTCATTTCTTTGGTGTTCAAATGGATTTTGATATGACTTAAGGTCACAAGAACCCCTTAGCACAAAATTGAGTATAAAGCTTCATTACAGATTAAGTTTTGATAAAAGATTCTACTTAGGTCAACTTCAAACAATTATATCTCCCAGCACATAATAAATTAGGTGTCCTATGATTTACCAAATTAAAGGTCTTTGAGTCCTCTTTCCGACGCCATCAAGTTTTCCTCATTTCATGTTCGGGGTAAAATGTTATGACACTTTTTACTAGAGACTGCCTTATTAGAGTTTTCTCATCTGTAAACGACGACTCCAACCGACGGGCCGTAGGTTGAACGAGAACCCGTTCTGTCAAGTCATCGGTACAGTACTTGGAGTAAACTTTTGGGACCCAAATCCTACGGTTCCATCGGACGGGCCATAAGAACTACTAAGGGCCGTCGTTTGGACCCGTAAATGGACTTTTGAGCCTTAAAAATTCAGTATTGAATCCACGGATGGGATCTACGGTTTGTAGATCAAACCAAGAACTATAGATGGACCCATAAAAGGGTTTTTTTGCCTATTTTAAGAAGGGTAGTTTAATCTTTTCCCACCCCTGCTAAGCCTAAACCACTACCCTTTTTCACCTATTTAAGGGTCTAAAGAGTGTTAAAACATTATTTTACGTTCTTTAACACTTGAAAGACTTAGAACAAGGATTCAAGAGGAGAAAAACTAGTGTTGTAACACCTCAGAACCTAACAGACCTGAACAACAGAAATTTTGGTGAACGACGGAAGGGTTCACGGATCGTGAAAGGAACCACGGTTCGTTGACCTGATCGTGGTTCAAACCCACCCAAAAGTGGTGGACCACGGGACCCTTCACGGGCCGTGGATCCCCACACGAGCTGTTGGAAGGCTTGTGGATATGAGGCAGAGCCACCAGGGCTCAGGCATCAAACCATGGAGCCCTCCATGGGTCGTGGTCTTGATGACGGGCCGTGGATAGGTTCGTCGTCCTGAGCCAACAGACCCCAGCCCAAGTGAAGAACCACGGTGGCCTTCACGGTCCATGGTCCTTTACACGGCCCGTTGTTTGGCTCGTGGATGGACCTCCCAGAACCAGTAGACCCTGGCCAAGAACCACGACCCACTTGATGGGCCATGGTCCCTTTGACGGGCCATCAGTGGCTCCGGGGAAAGGCCTCGTCAGCTTTTAAGTTAGGGTCATTTTGGTCTTTTCCCTATGCTTTGGGCATTTAAACTACATCGTTTAATACCTAAACTACGTCGTTTTACGAAGTTTAAGTCTAATCATCTAGTCAAACCCTAACCAAAACCTATATTCACCAATAGTCATCCAAGCTTAGAGAGAAAAGAGCAGAAAGAGGCGCCAGTTTTTCCAAGAACAATCAGAAGGTTTGCTTCAAGTTTCAGCCTGGAATTCGAAGGATTTCTCTGTAGATTTCATCACTAGGTACGTAGGATTTCACTAGTGGGTTCCTTTCATCCACTAGGTCCCTAGAATTCAGTTAGTTCCTTGATTCTCCATATCTTATTTAGACCTAGGGTTTCTAAAACCTTGGATATTTACTGTGATTTAGGTTGTAGTATCCTAAATTGAAATAGCTTGTTTCTTGGAAAGTTTGCTTAATTCCTTAAATGAAACTCAGAATCCTAGTTTGTGTAGATTCTCTTAGTTTATGAATTACACTTGCTAGGTATGCTTTAGATTTCGAATGTCACATTATCAGTATATAAATGTTGCATTCTCAATTAGCATGTAAGTATTTTGAGCTATTCAGTATTTCAGTGACATTTCAGTCATACACATATTTAGTTGGGAGTAGAATTAGCATCGAGTTGGACTAGAGTTCAGCATACCTTCATAGTCTTAGAACTACATGCCCCCGTAGGATTATAAGTCCCCTCTGTTGGGCATCAGATTTAGTGATCACACCAGTCATGCCTTTATACCCCTGGCAAGGTATATTGGGTCATCTCGATGGGGCGTATACATCGAACTCTAAGTTTAGCTCACGTGGTTTATGTCGGTTAATAGTAGCTCCCACAGTCAGACTCTTAGTGCATTTGGCTAGTTTCATTATATACTTCAACATTCAGTTCAACATGTAATTTTCATGATTAGTACTTGGTCATTGCATTCAGCTTTGCTTTTCAGTTATGTTTCAGTATTTTTATCCTTGCTCAGTTTATGTCATTGTTCAGTTATGCTTTGTTTAGCTTATATATATTTGTTCAGCTTAGTATCTATATCATTCATCCTCAGTACATTCCAAGTACTGACGCATACTCTGTGCTACATCCTTTCATGATGTAGGTTCAGGTACTCAGCATCCAGATTCCGCTTAGATCGATTCTCGGTCCATGTTTCAGCAGTTTCAATGGTGAGTCCTCATACTTCGAGGACAATAGATATGCTTTTCATTTTAGTCTTTTTATTCAGTTTTCAGTTTTGTTAGAGTTAGCTGGGGGGCATATCTCAGTAACTTAACTCAGTTAGAGGCTTTTCAGACATAGTAGTAGAATCAGCTTGAATTGTTAAGTATATCTTACAGTTGTTGTTAAACTCTTAGTATGGTTTATACATTCAGACTAGTTGGGTATTCCCCACTTTCAGTTATCCATTGTTTTAGCTTCCGCATAGTATATGTCTTATTCAGTTATTCTCAGTATGCTTGATATATGCCAGACACAGGGTTAGCTTGGGGTCATTCGTGATCGTAGGTCCCGTGTTACGTCAAGGGGGTAGCCTTGGGGCATGACAAACTTGGTATCGGAGCATTAGGTTCAAGAATCATAGGATGTCTGAAAGCCACACTAAGTAGAGTCTCTTTTATGGGTGTGATGTGCACCACATCTATGAGAGGGAGGCTACAAAGTGTTTTATGAAAAACTTCACTTTCTTTGTTATTCTTATCGTGCATGGGTATGATCCAACTTCTCCTTTCTAATTTATCGTTATGCGTTTCAGATCATTCCTCCTCATAGATCTAACGCACGCAATGCTAATGCATGCAATGCTAACATAGTTCCTCCAGTTCCAAATCATGAGGTTACGAATGTAGAATTTCAGAATACGATCCAGCTCTTGGCTTAGACTGTGGCCAGTTAAAATAATCAGCAGGTCCCAGTTCCTACTAACACAAATGGTGGATCAGCTGCAACTAGGGTTCGAGACTTCATTCGGGTGAATCCTCTTGAGTTTCTAGGGTCAAAGGTTGGTGAGGACCCACAGAACTTTATTGATGAGGTTAAGAAAATTCTTGGAATAATGCAAGTGACTGGAACTGAGAGTGTTGAGTTGGCATGCTACCCACTTAAGGATGTGGCTCATATCTGGTTCACTCAATGGAAAGATAACAGGGGTGCAGATGCAGCTCCTATGACTTGAGATCATTTTACCGGAGTTTTCCTAGACATGTTCTTCCCAAGGGAATTGAGAGAAGCTAAGGCACAAGATTTTATGAACTTGAAGCAGGGGTCAATGTCGGTCCAAGAGTACGGGCTGATGTTTACCCAACTCTCCAGGTATGCTCCACACATGGTTGCCGATTCAATGGCACAAATGACTAAGTTCTTGTTTGGGGTATCCGATCTGGTGAAGACTGAGTGCAGGAATGCTATGCCTCTAGGGGATATGGATATCTCTAGACTAATGACTCATGCTCAGCAGGTTGAGGGAGATAAGCTTAGGGAATTGGCTAAGGATAACAAAAAGTCTCGAACAGGAAACTATGAATACTCACAACAAAAGTCGGACGGTGGGAATCGCTCACAGTTTCAGCAGAGGTCTACAGCCCAAGCACCTTCATAAGCTAGTGCTCCATCCCCCAGGTTTCGACAGGATCATAAAGGTAGGGCATTAGGCTCTAGGTCTCAGGGGAGTACTTCAAGTAACAGGACCTTCCCAACTTGTCCAAAGTGTGGTAAGAACCATCCGGGCGAGTGTCTTGTAGGCAAGGAAGGGTGCTTTGGGTGTGGTCAGTCCGGCCATATGTTTAAGGATTGCCCTTCTGCCAGGCAGAGGCAAAGAGGTAACAATAACAGAGATCAGTCTAAAGCTCCAGCAGTACCAGCAGGTCGCCCAACACAGCAGGGTGCTTTATCTGGTACAGGTGGCGGTTAGCGCCAGAATAGGTTGGCGCCAGAACAGGTTGTATGTTCTCCAAACTCGCCAGGACCAAGAAGATTCTCCTGATGTGGTCACTGGTACGTTATGAGTCTTTCATTTAGATGTTTATGCATTGTTAGATCTAGGGGCTACACTGTCTTTTGTAACTCCATAAATAGCAGTAAACTTCGGTGTCAGTCCAGAAACTCTCTCAGAACCCTTCTCAGTCTCTACTCCAGTTGCTGACCTAGTTATAGCTAGATAGGTGTACAGAAATTGCCCTGTCACTGTCTCTCAAAAATTCACCTCAGCATATCTTGTTAAGTTAGAAATGGTAGATTTTGATATCATTCTAGGCATGGACTGGTTACATTCCTGTTATGCCTCAGTCGATTGTAGAACTAGGATCGTTCGGTTTCAGTTTCCAAACGAACCAGTCTTAGAGTGGAAGGGTAGTAGCTCAATGCCTATGGATCGATCCATCTCTTACCTTAAGGCCAGAAAAATGATTTCCAAAGGGTTTATCTATCATCTTATTCAGGTTAAGGATTCAAACTCTGAAACCCCAACTCTTGGACAGTCCCAATAGTAAATGAGTTTCCAGAAGTCTTTCCAGAAGATCTTCCCGGAGTTCCTCCCGAAAGGGATATCGACTTCGGAATAGATCTCCTTCCAGATACCCAGTCCATTTCAATTCCTCCGTACAGAATGGCTCTAGTCGAACTTAAGGAATTGAAAGAACAGTTAAAATACCTTCTAGATAAGGGCTTCATCAGACCCAGTATCTCTCCATGGGGTGCTCCAGTATTGTTCGTGAAAAAGAAAGATGGTTCTCTCCGAATGTGCATTGACTATCGGTAGTTAAACAAAGTCACAATCAAGAATAAGTATCCCATCCCCAGAATTGATGATTTGTTTGACCAACTTCAGGGTGCTAGTTGCTTTTATAAGATAGACCTCAGATCTGGCTATCATCAGCTCAGAGTTAGAGATAGTGACATTCCGAAGACAGCTTTCAGAACTCGGTATGGTCATTATGAATTTGTAGTTATGTCTTTTGGACAAACAAATGCTCCTGCAACTTCCATGGACTTAATGAACAGGGTGTTCAAACAGTATTTAGACTTGTTCATCATTGTCTTTATCGATGATATCCTCATTTATTCTCGGAGTGAGGAAGAACATGCGACTCATCTGAGAGTTGTTCTGCAAACTCTCAAAGATCGCCAGCTATTCACTAAGTTCAGCAAATGTGAATTCTGGTTACAGTCTGTCGCCTTCCTTAGTCATGTGGTATCCAGCGAAGGGATCCGAGTGGATTCTCAGAAAATTGAGGCAGTACAACATTGGCCCAAACCCACCTCTCCAACAGATACCAGAAGTTTCTTAGATTTAGCCGATTATTACATGAGATTTGTGGAAGGATTTTCATCCATAGCTTCCCCACTGACTAAGTTGACTCACAAAAAGGTTAAATTTCAGTGGTCAGATGAGTGTGAGAAAAGTTTCTCAGAACTAAACACTAGGTTGACTACAGCTCCTATATTGACTCTACTAGATGGTTCAGACGGGTATGTAATTTATTGTGATGCATCCAGGGTCGGCCTAGGGTGTGTGTTGATGCAGTGAGGTAAGGTTATAGCATATGCTTCTATACAGCTTAAGGTCCTTGAGAATAATTACCCGACTCATGACCTCGAGCTTGCAGCCGTAGTATTTGCCCTAAAGATTTGGAGACACTACTTGTATGGTGTTCATGTTGATATGTTCACAGATCATAAGAGCCTCAAGTATGTGTTCACCCAGAAAGAGTTGAATCATCACCAGAGAAGATGGCTTGAATTCCTCAAAGACTATGGGATGAATGTGTTTTACCATCCGGGTAAGGCCAATGTAGTGGATGATGCTCTCAGCAGGTTGTCCATGGTTAGTGTCGCGCATGTTGAGGAAGAAAGGAAAGAGCTAGCCAAAGATGTTCACCGGCTTGCTCGCTTAGGAGTTTGTCTTACGGACACATCAGATGGTGGGGTAATAGTTCAGAATTGATCAGAATCTTCATTGGTAGCGGAGGTTAAGGAAAAACAGGATAGTGATCCTATATTACTTTAGTTAAAATGTGCAGTTCATCAGCAAAAATTTTAGGTTTTCTCCCAAGAGGGAGATGGTGTACTTCGTTACCAGGGTCGCTTATGTGTTCCTAATGTGAGTGAGTTGAGGCAGCAAATCCTTACAGAAGCTCATAACTCCAGGTATTCCATTAATCCAGGTGCCACTAAGATGTACCGTTATCTACGGGAAGTATTTTGGTGGAACGGCATGAAGAGAGACATAGCAAATTTTGTGGCTAAGTGTCCTAATTGTACTTATTGTCAACAGATGAAGGTAGAACATCAGAAACCAGGAGGTATGACTCAGGAGATTAAAATTCCTACTTGGAAGTGGGAAGTGATAAATATGGACTTAATTACTAGTTTACCTCGTACTCGCAGACAACATGACTCCATTTGGGTGATAGTGGATAGAGTAACTAAGTCCGCTCACTTCTTGGCTGTCAAGATACAGATTCAGCGGAGGACTACGCCAAACTTTACATCCATGAGATAGTCAGGTTGCATGGGGTTCCCTTGTCTATCATCTCAGATAGAGGTCCTCAGTTTACCTCTCATTTCTGGAAATCATTTCAGAAAGGTCTTGGTACCCAGGTAAATCTCAGTACAGTATTTAATCCACAGATGGATGGTCAGGCAGAACGTACCATTCAGACCTTAGAGAACATATTGAAAGCTTGCGTGATCAATTTCAAGGGTAGTTGGGATGATTACCTACCTCTTATAGAGTTCGCCTACAACAATAGTTTTCATTTCAGTATTCAGATGACCCCGTATGAGGAACTATATGGGCGTAGATGCAGGTCCCTGATTGGTTTGTTTGAAGTAGGTGATTGGATTTTTCTGAAGGTGAGAAGGAGGGACTTAGAGTTTGAAATTAATGATTGGATTTTTCTGAAGGTGTCACCTATGAAGGGGGTGATAAGAGTTGGCAAGAAAGGGAAGCTCAGTCCTAGATATGTAGGTCCTTACAAAATCCTGAAAAGGGTTGGTAATGTGGCATATGAGATAGAGTTGCCAGCAGAACTAGCAGTGGTTCATCCAGTCTTTCACATTTCCTTGTTGTAGAAGTGTGTGGGTGATCCAGCATCGAGAGCACCATTAGAGAATGTGGCTGTGAAGGATAGTCTCACTTATGAAGAAGTGCCAGTTGAAATTCTTGATCGTCAGGTTCGCAGGTTGCGAAAAAAAGAAGTCGCTTCAATGAAGGCTTTTTGGAGGAGTCAGTCTGTAGAGGGAGCTACTTAGGAAGTAGAAGCAGCCATGAAGGCCAAGTATCCTCACCTCTTTCCTTCTGATTCCATTTCAGCTTGAGGTAACAGTTCCTCTCCAGTCTTTTAGTTACTCTTGCATAAATTTCAGTCTCAGTATCTTGATCCTTCAGTTGTTCTTGCATTTCAGCATATTTGCATGTTCTTGGAACTCAGTTCAGTTAAATATCAATTTCTAGTACTTAGTGGTAGGGATTGCAGCTCCTTCCCTCCATAATCATCTAGTTTAGACTTCATTCGAGGAAAAATGTTCCTAAGGGAGAGATATTGTAACATCTCACAACCTAACATACCTGAACAACGGAAATTTTGGTGAACCACGGAAGGGTTCACGGACCGTGAAAGGAACTACGGTCCGTCGCCCTGCTCATGGTTCACACCTACCCAGAAGTGGTGGACCACGGGACCCTTCACGGGTCGTGGATCCCCACACGAGCCGTGGGAAGGCTCATGGATGTGAGGCAGAGCCACAAGGGCTCAGGCATCAAACCATGGAGACCTCCACAGGCCGTGGTCTTGATGACGGGCCGTGGATGGGTCAGTTGTCCTGAGACAGCAGACCCCAGCCCAAGTGAAGAATCACAGTGGCCTTTACGGTCCGTGGTCCTTCACACGGTCCATGGTATGGCTCGTGGATGGACCTCCCAGAACCAGTAGACCCTGGCAGAGAACCACGACCCACTTGACGGGCCGTCAGTGGCTCCGTGGAAGGCCTCCTCAGCTTTTAAGTTAGGGTCTTTTTGGTCTTATCCCTATGCTTTGGGCATTTAAACTATGTCGTTTATTACCTAAAATACGTCGTTTTACTTAGTTTAAGCCTAATAATCTAGTAATAACCTAACCAAAACCTTTATTCACCAAAAATCATCCAAGCTTAGAGCGAAAAGAGTAGAAAGAGGAGCCAGTTTTCCCAAGAACAGTCAGAAGGTTTCCTTCAAGTTTCAGCCCCGAAATCGAAGGATTTCTCCGTAGATTTCAGCACCATGTATGTGGGATTTCACTAGTGGATTCCTTTCATCCACTAGGTCCCTAGAATTCAGTCAGTTCCTTGATTCTCCATATCTTGTTTAGACCTAGGGTTTCTAAAACCTTGGATATTTACTTTGATATAGGTGTTGTAGTATCCTAAATCGAAGTAGCTTGTTTCTTTGAAAGTTTGCTTAATTCCTTGTATGAAACTCAGAACCCTAGTTTGTGTAGATTCTCTTAGTTCATGATTTACACTTGCTAGGTCAGTTAAACAGATAATCATGCTTTAGTTTTCGAATGTCACATTATCAGTATATAAATGTTTCATTCTTAGTTAGCATGTCAGTATTTTGAGCTATTTAGTATTTCAGTCACATTTCTGTCATATACATATTCAGTTGGGAGTAGACTTAGCACCGAGTTGGACTAGGGTGGCATACCCTCATAGTCCCAGAACTACGTACCCCCGTAGGACTATAAGTCCCCTCTGTTAGGCATCAAATTTATTGATCACGCCAGTCATGCCTTTATACCCCTGGTAAGGTATATTGGGTCCTCTCGATGGGGCGTATACATCGGACTCCATGTTTAGCTCACATGGTTTATGTCGGTTAATAGTAGCTCCCAAAGTGAGACTCTTAGTGCATTTGACCAGGTGTTCAGTATATACTTCAGCATTTAGTTCAACATGTTATTTTCATAATTAGTACTTGGTCATTGCATTCAGCTTAGCTTTTTAGTTATGTTTCAGTATTTATATCCTTGCTCAGTTTATGTCATTGCTCAGTTATGCTTTGTTCAGCTTATATATATTTGTTCAGCTTAGTATCTATATCATGCATGCTCAATACATTCCAAGTACTGTCGCATACTCTGCGGTACATCCTTTCATAAAGTATGTTCAGGTACTCAGCATCCAGATCGCGCTTAGATCGATTCTCGGTCCACATTTCAGCAGCTTCAGTGGTGAGTCCTCATACTTCTAGGATAATAGACATGCTTTTCATTTTAGTCTTTTTATTCAGTTTTCAGTTTTGTTAGAGTTAGCTGGGGGGCATGTCCCAGCAACTCAACTCAGTTAGAGGCTTTTCAGACATAGTAGTAGAATCAGCTTGAATTTTTAAGTATATCTTTCAGTTGTTATTAAACTCTTAGTATGGTTTATACATTCAAACTAGTTGGGTATACCCCACTTTCAATTATCTATTATTTTAGCTTCCGCATAGTATATGTCTTATTCAGTTATTCTTAGTATGCTTGATATATGCCAGACATAGAGTTAGCTTGGGGTCACTCGTGATCCTTGGTGCCATGTTACGTCAAGGGGGTAGCCTCGGGGCGTGAAAAGTGTTTTCTATCGTTCGTCTGATTTCATCAATTTTGCGAAGAACTTTGTTCTTCCTAGATATGTCAGGCTATCATAGCGTTGGACTAGTTCATCCTCACGCACTACATCTACTTTCATATCACTAAAAGAGTAATCTATGATTCTATCCTTAGATTTCAGTACTCTTGACATGAGTTGATATTGAGTTCGGAATTCTTGAGTTGTTGATTATTGAATTCATATTCCTAATAATTGAATTGTCCATACAATGTGAATTGTGAATATTGAGTTGATTGTTCATGACTATTTTTCAGCATGAACCCTATTTTGAGTATTTAGTGAATTTTTATTGAGAATCTTTTAAACAAAACATTATTGTTTAAACTGAGTTTTGAGGAAGTAAAGAACAGTTTGAGAAAGAGTATAAGGGAACTAAGTATTTCCCCAATGTTCATTTTTACATGAAGAAAACGAGTAGACTTTTTGAGAAAAGTTAAAAGTGTTTTTGAGAAAAAATAAGTACACATCAGTAACCTCTTAAAGAGGCCTCTTTTGAGTAATTATCTCAACTCAGAAGCTTTTTTTACATTAAGTAAAGAGAAACCTTGTTTTCTAAATAAACAATGAGTTTCAGAGACAGTTTAGAGTAGTTACCTCTTCTAAGAGGATAGTTTGAGAAATTATCTCAAACCAGAGAGAGAGTAATGTTGTTATACATTTGAGAAACAATATATATATATATATATATATATATATATATATTATTGCGAGTAGTATTGAGCACCGATATGGGTGAGAGTTTGACAAATCACAGCCCCCATAAACCATGTCTTGCCAACATGGGTACAAGATGATACTTTTTAGATGAATCCTTAGTGCCTTAGGGCATAGCTTAGTGGATCCACTTAGTTGAGGTGTTATTTATCCCAACATGATATAGGACAGTTCTGGCAGCGTGGACAAAATGTTGTATCATCACTTAGCTCATACTGATGGTTGTCGGTTAGAGAATCTCCCAATAGATTTAAAGTATATTTTTATAAGCCACTTATTATGTTAATGTTCAGAGATGAAAAAGTATTTTGTAAAGTTAAATGGTTTCATTCCTTTAATTCTTTACATTCAGTTGAGTTTATGTTATACCTATTGCAGTCCTTTCTTTCAGTTATTTCTTCTCAACTATATTACATACTCGTACATTCAAATATACTGATGTCATTCGACTTGTATCTTTTATGATGCAGATACAGTTGTTCAGGATGATCAACAAACGCTTTGTTGAGATCAGTTGACACTCCCGTTAGCTTTGGGAACCTCATTGCATACCGAAGGATTCCTCCTTTTCCTTTCATTTTAGTCCGTTTAGGGTGTTGTGGGTATTTTCCCAACATCCATGTTGAACTATAGAGACTTCATAGATAGTTAGAGTTGAGGAGTCTCTCAGTATTTCCCCTTTGTTTGAGATGTTTTGACACTGTTTTGCAAAGTATTATTATTATTAAAATTAAGTATTTTCAGACAGTTTGAGTTAAGTATTTGCTTGATTTTGAATGTTCTAAGTTCAATTTTAAAACTTCTTTATGCTTGAGTAAGTCTTTTGCTAAACATTCAGCCAGGTTAAGGGTTCGCTTGGGGATCAAAAATGGTTCTCGAGTATCGGCCACATCCAGGGTACAGGCTTGAGGCATTACAGTGGGCTCCTTATCAATATATTTTACATGAATCATGTGGTATATACAACCTTTAGCAATCAACGTTCGATCCCTACGGTATGAAATAAACTTACCCTTGGGTGTGGTTGCATTACCTTTCCACTCAAGGACTGGCTCACCTGGAAAGTAAAATCTAACTATCTTTGCATGATAATTAGTATTAGCATAGCAAACTGCCAACCAATCCATACCCATAATAACATTGAAATCTAGCATAATCAACTCAACTAAATCAGCGAAGGTTGGACAGTCATTAATTAACACCGTACAACCTCGATAGGCATGACTAGCTAAAATAGAGTCGCCAACCAGTGCAGACACCTCAACTGGTTGTGGCAACAAATCATATTTCATGTCAAGCTTACTAGAAATAAATGGAGTAATATATAAAAATGTAAAGACAGGGTTTTCAATACGTAAACAAACTTGAGAAGATATCATCATTATACCTTTTATAGCCAAGGTCTATCAATACGTAAACAACTTGAGAAGATATCGTCATTATACCTATGACAACATCGGGGATCCCTCTGAATCTTGTCGTCCTGTGAGTGCATAAAAGCAGTTTTGGCCAACGCTAGAACCTGATGTGTCTCTTCAACCTCTCCCTCTACCACGACCCTGAGTAGACTGTGGTCTCGGTCTTAGGGCACTAACTGAGGGTGAAGAGGCTGTTGTGGATCCTGATGGTTGAGATAGCTCACCTCTACTCAACCTCGGGCACCAACTAATAAAATGTCATGTCTGCCCACAATGATAACATGCACCTGAACCATGTCTACATTTCCCATTGTGAGGCTTACCGAACTGTGTACATAGAGGAGTAAGATATCTTATATGTATGGAACGCTCCTATGATGGCCCTTATGCTGGCCTGAGCTCTGACCTGGTCGTGATTGACTATAACATTCAAACTGTTGTTCCTAAATTTGTGCTGAGACACTACCTACTGACCGAGGTGGATATCGATGAACTGGGGGCCTAAAATCAACATGTGGCTCTTTATAAGACATCATAATACAGGCCCTCTTACTCTCCTCCTTATCCTTGTAGGTATCCTGAATCCGTCAAGAAAGGTCCTCGATAGTTTAAGCAAAAGCATGTATGCGGTGAATATTGACATCATCTGATAGGGATGCTACCTTGTAATCTCTGATCAGATGATCTGCCAAACCATCCAAATAATGACGAACTCTTGCTCTCATGGTATGTACATATCTGGTGCATATATCTCCAAAGAATTAAACTTGTGGCTATAATCCCTCACACTCATGTGCTCTTGCTTCAGATTGGTGAACTTTTCAAGACGAGACTCTCGAACCTCCCGTGGAAAATAGTGGGCTTGGAAGGCCTCAGATTAGTCCTCTGTAACACCTCGGAAATCAGACTGAGAAAACTGCAACAGAAAAACATGAGAAAAAGTGAACCATGGCAGGGTTCACGGACCGTGAAAGGGACCACGGTCCGTTGACCTGCTCGTGGAGTCACACCCTCCCAGCAGTGGTGGACCACGGAGCCCTTTACGGGCCGTGGACCACCACACGGGCTGTACTGGTGCTCGTGGGAGACAGGCAGAGTTCACCAGGCCCAGGCGTCAGACCACGGTTCCCTTCACGGGCCGTGGTCCTGACGACAGGCCATGGAAGTGCCCGTGGAAGGCCACCCCAGAACTAGTAGCTACTGGACCA
Organism: Solanum etuberosum; assembly: GCA_029582245.1. Lineage (NCBI taxonomy): Eukaryota > Viridiplantae > Streptophyta > Magnoliopsida > Solanales > Solanaceae > Solanum > Solanum etuberosum. The sequence goes on along the minus strand of JAJONR010003083.1, from coordinate 37,154 downwards.
AGGACCACGACCAGTTTCACGGTCTGTGGTCCCTTTGACGGCCCGTCAGAGGGGCCGTGGTCGGCTGCGTCAGATTTTAAGTCTGGGGTCGTTTGGTCTTTTCCCCTATGCGTTGGACCCAAAACTACGTCGTTTAACCCCTAAACTACGTGGTTTTGGAGAGTTTTAGCCTAGAAACTAAATTAGAACCTAACCTAATCAATCATTCACCAAAAATTCATCAAACTTAGAATGCAAAGAGGAGAAAGAGTCGACCAAGCCCTTTCCAAGAACGCAGCAAGGTATGTGGGATTTCACTAGTGGGTTCCTTTCACCCATTAGGTCCCAAGAATTCATTCTAATTCTTCATTCCCTTCATATTATCTAGACCTAGGGTTTTCTTAAATGTTAGAAATTGTTGGGTTTTAGCTGTTAGAATGATCCAAATCAGATTAACAAATTGTTGCTTAGTTCCTTGCATGAAATTTAGAGCCCTAGTTGTGAAGATTCGTTTAGTTCATGAATTACACTAGCTAGGTCAGTTTAAACAGATATACATGCCTCAGATTTTGAATGTTTCATAGTCAGTTATAAATGTCGTAGTCTCAGTTAGCATGTCAGAATAATGAGTTATCCAGTATAATTCAATTATGTTGCATTGTTCATATTTCTAGTTGGGAGTAGGCTTAGACCGAGTGGTCTAGGGTTCAGCGTACCCGAATAGTCCCAGAACTACGTTCCCCCATAGGTTTATAAGTCCCCTCTATGTGTACCATTTTAGTGATCACGCCAGTTATACCTCTATACCTATGGCAGGGTATATTTGGTCCTCTCGATGGGGCGTATACATCGGACTCCACGTTTAGCTCACATAGTTTTATATCGGTTATTAGTTTCTCCCACAGTCAGATTCTAGTGCATTGACCAAGTTTCCAGTTATATTTCAGTATTCAGTTTCAGCATATTATGTACTTGGTCATTGCATTCAGTTTAGTTCATGTTCAGTATATTCTTCATATTCATCATATATTATTGATCAGTATGCTTTATTCAGTTATGTATATATTGTTCAACTTTATTCTATCCTGCATGCTCAGTACCTTTCAAGTACTGACGCATACTCTGCGCTACAGCTTCTCGTGATGTAGGTTCAGGTCCTCAGCATCCAGATCATGAATAGATCGATTCCCGATCTCCAGTTCAGCAGCTTCAGTGGTGAGTCCTCATTCTTCGAGGATGATAGACATGTTTTACACTTTAGTCTTTTTATTTAGTTTTCAGTTTTTACTAGAGTTAGCTGGGGACATGTCCTAGCATCTCTAGTCAGTTAGAGACTTATTTCAAACATAGACAGATTCAGCTTTAGCTTTTGAGTTGTAGTTCAGTATTCTAAACTCTTTTTCAGTATTTATATATTCAGACTTAGATTGGGTATTCCCCATCATTTAGTTTACCTCATGTCTTATGCTTCCGCACAGTAATTCTTTTAAGTATGCTTATGATATGCCAGCTCAGGGTTAGCTTGGAGTCACTCGTGATCCTATGTTCCGTGTTTACATCCAGGGGATAGCCTCTGGGAGTGACAAACTTGGTATCAGAGCATTAGGTTTAAGTGTCCTAGGATGTATGAAAAGCCTCAATAAGTAGAGTCTTATTCATGGGTGTGAAGTGCACCACATCTAATGAGAAGGAGGCTACGAATTATTTTAGGAAAAACTTCACTTTCTTGCTATTCTTATCGTGCGTGGGTATGATCTACTTCTAACTCATCGTTATGCATTTCAGATTATGCCTCCTAGTAGAGCTAATGCCAGGAATGCTAACGCAGTTCCTCCAGTCCCAGATCAAGAGGTTTCAAATGCAGAGTTTTGGAATACGATTCAGCTTTTGGCACAGAGTGTGACTAACTAGAACAATCAGCAAGCCCCAATTCCTCCCAATGCTAATAATGGGTCAGCTGCAGCCAGGGTTCGTGATATCATTAGGATGAATCCACTAGAGTTTCTAGGGTCGCAGGTTGGTGAGGACCCATAGAATTTTATCGATGAGGTTAAGAAGATCTTTGGAGTGATGCAGGTAATTGGGAATGATAGGGTAGAGTTGGCATCCTACCAGCTCAAGGATGTAGCTCACATTTGGTTCACACAGTGGAAGGAAAACAGGGGTACTGATGCAGTTCATGTGACTTGGGAATTCTTTTCTCGAGATTTTCTGGACAGATTCTTCCCGAGAGAGTTGAGGGAGGCTAAGGCTTAGGAATTTTTGAATTTGAGGCAAGGTACAATGTCAGTCCAAGAGTACGGACTCAAGTTCACCCATCTCTCCAGGTATGCTCTCATATGGTTGCTGATTCAAGGGCACAGATGAGTAAGTTTCTGTATGGAGTGTCTAACTTGGTAAAAATAGAGTGCAGAAATGATATGTTGTTAGATGAGATGAATATATCTAGGCTCATGACTCATGCTCAGTAGGTTGAGGGAGATAAGCTTAGGGAAATGGCTAAGGACAACAAAAAGGCTAGGACAGGTAACTATGAGTACCCTCAGCAAAAATCGGGTGGTGGAAATCGCTTGCAATTTCAGCAAAGGTCTTCAGCTCCAGCACCTTCATCAGCTAGTGCTCTATCTCCCAAGTTTAGACAAGATCAGAAAAGTAGGGCACCAGGCTCTAAGTCTCAGGGGAGTGTTTCAGGTAGCAGAACCTACCCAACTTGTCCAAAATGTGGTAAGAACCATCCAGGCAAGTGTCTTGTAGGGAAAGAAGGGTGTTTTGGATGTGGTCAGTCTTGCCATAGGTTGAGGGATTGCCATTCTGCCAAACAGGGGCAAGGAGGTAACAATAGTAGGGCTCAGTCTACTGCTCCAGCAGCACTAGCAGGTCACCTAACTCAGCAGGGTACTTCATCTAGTATAGGTGGCGGTCAGCGCCAGAACAGGTTGTATGCTCTTCAGGCTCGCCAGGACCAGGAAGATTCTCCTGATGTGGTCACTGGTACGTTACGAGTTTTTCACTTAGATGTTTATGCTTTGTTAAATTCAGGGGCTACTCTTTCCTTTATAACTCCTTATATAGCAGAGAACTTCGGTGTCAGTCCAGAAAATCTTTCAGAACCCTTTTCAGTCTCTATTCCAGTAGGTGACCCAGTTATAGGTAGAAGGGTATACAAAAATTGCCTTGTCTCAGTCTCTCAGAAAGTCACCTCAGTAGATCTTGTAGAGTTAGAAATGGTAGACTTTGATATCATTCTAGGCATGGATTGGTTACATTCCTGTTATGCCTCAGTCGATTGTAGAACCAGGGTTGTTCGGTTTCAGTTTCCAAACGAACCAGTCTTAGAATGGAAGAGTAGTAGCACAGTGCCTATGGGTCGATTCATTTCTTACCTTAAGGCCAGAAAGATGATTTTCAAGGGGTATATCAATCATCTTGTTCGGGTTAAGGATTCAAACTCCGAAACCCCAACTCTCGAGTCAGTTCCTGTGGTAAATAAGTTCCCAGAAGTGTTTCCAGAAGATCTTCCTGGAATTCCTCCTGAAAGGGAAATCAACTTCGGAATTGATCTCCTTCTAGATACCCAGCCTATTTCTATTCCTCCTTACAGAATGGCTCCAGCAGAGCTTAAGGAATTGAAATATCAGTTGAAAGACCTTTTAGATAAGGGCTTCATCAGACCTAGTATTTCTCCATGGGGTGCTCTAGTGTTATTCGTGAAAAAGAAAGATGGATCTCTCAGGATGTGCATTGACTATCGGCAGTTGAACAAAGTCATCATCAAGAATAAGTACCCTATCCCAAGGATTGATGACTTGTTCGACCAACTTCAGGGTGTTAGTCATTTTGCAAAAATAGACCTCAGATCCGATTATCATCAGCTCAGAGTCAGAGATAGTGACATCCCGAAAACAACCTTCAGAACTCGGTATGGTCATTATGAATTTGTAGTTATGTCTTTTGGACTAACCAATGCTCCTACAACTTTTATGGATTTAATGAACAGGGTGTTCAAGCAGTATTTGGACTTGTTCGTTATCATCTTTATTGATGATATTCTCATTTACTCTAGGAATGAGGAAGAACATGCGACTCATTTGAGGTTTGTCCTGCAAACTCTCAAAGATCGCCAGTTATTCACTAAGTTTAGCAAATGTGAGTTTTATAGTTGCAATTTGTTGCTTTCCTTGGTCATATATTATCTAGCGAAGGGATCCGAGTGGATTCTCAGAAGATTGAGGCAGTGAAGCAATGGCCCAGACCCACCTCTCCTACAGATATCAAAAGTTTATTGGGTTTGGCTGGTTATTACAGAAGGTTCATGGAAGGATTTTCATCCATAGCTTCTCCATTGACTAAGTTGACTCAGAAGAAGGTTAAGTTCCAGTGGTCAGATGAGTGTGAGAAGAGCTTCGCAGAACTGAAAACTAGGTTGACTACAGCTCCTGTTTTGACTTTACTAGAGGGTTCAGAAGGTTATGTGATCTATTGTGATGCATCCAGAGTCGGACTAGGTTGTGTGTTGATGCAGTGAGGTAAGGTTATAGCTTATGCTTCTAGACATCTTAAGGTGCATGAGAAGAACTACCAGAATCATGACCTCGAGCTTGTATTTATGGTGTTTACCCTATATATTTGGAGACATTACTTGTATGGCGTTCACGTAGATGCGTTCACAGACCATAAGAGCCTCTAATATGTGTTCACCCAGAAAGAGTTGAATCTTTGTCAGAGGAGATGGCTGGAATTCCTCAAGGACTATGATATGAATGTGTTTTACCATCCTAGTAAGGCCAATGTTGTAGCTGATGCTCTTAGAAGACTATCTATGGGTAGTGTAGAGCATGTTGAGGAAGAAAGGAAGGAATTAGCGAAGGATGTTCCCCGGCTTGCTCGCCTAGGAGTTTGCCTTATGAACATCTCAGATGATGGTGTAATAGTTCAGAAAGGGTCAGAATCTTCATTGGTAGTGGAGGTTAAGGAGAAATAAGATAGTGACCCTTTATTGCTTCAGTTGAAGGGTGCAGTTCACCAGCAGAAAGTTGAGGTTTTCTCCCAAGGGGGAGATGGTGTGCTTCGCTACCAGGGTCGTTTATGTGTTCCTAAGGTGGATGAATTGAGGCATCAGATCCTTACAGAGGCTCATAATTCTAGGTATTCTATTCATCCAGGCACCACTAAGATGTACCGTGATCTGTGGGAAGTCTTTTGGTGGAAGGGCATGAAGAAGGATATAGCATATTTTGTGGCCAAGTGCCCTAATTGTCAGTAGGTGAAGGTAGAACATCATAAACCAGGAGGTATGACACAAGAGATCAACATTCCTACATGGAAGTGGGAAGTGATCAACATGGACTTCATTACAGGTTTACCTCGTACTAGCAGACAACATGATTCCATTTGGGTAATAGTAGATAGAGTTACTATGTTCGCTCACTTTTTGGATATCAAGACTATAGATTCAGCGGAGGACTACGCCAAGCTTTACATTAATGAGATAGTCAGGTTGCATGGGGTTCATTTGTCTATCATCTCAAATAGAGGTCCTCAATTTACCTCTCATTTCTGGAAATCATTTCAGAAAGGTCTTGGTACCCAGGTTGATCTTAGCACAGCATTTCATCCACAGACGGATGGACAGGCAGAGCGTACCATTCAGACTTTAGAGGACGTATTGACAGCTTGTGTGATCGATTTCAAGGGCAGTTGGGATGATCACCTTCCTCTTATAGAGTTCGCCTACAATAATAGCTACCATTCTAGTATTCAGATGGCCCCTTATGAGGCACTTTATGGGCGTAGATGTAGATCTCCAGTTGGTTGGTTTGAGGTAGGTGAAGAAGCCTTGATAGGGCCAGACTCGGTTTATGAGGCTATGGAGAAAGTTCAGCTCATCAAAGATAGACTTAAGACAGCTCAGAGTCACTAGAAGTCCTATGCAGATGTAAGGAGAAGGGACTTGGAGTTTCAAATTGATGATTGGGTTTTCCTGAAGGTGTCACCTATGAAGGGGGTGATGAGGTTTGGCAAGAAAGGTAAGCTCAGTCCTAGATATGTAAGCCCTTACAAGATCTTGAAAAGGGTTGGTAAAGTGTCTTATGAGTTAGAGTTGCCGCAGAACTAGCATCAGTCCATCCGATATTTCACATTTCCTTGTTGAAGAAGTGTGTGGGTGATCCAGCATCTATAGTGCCATTAGAGAGTGTGGTTGTGAAGGATAGTCTCACTTATGAAGAGGAGCCATTTGAAATCATTGATCGTCAGGTTCGAAGGTTGAGAAACAAAGAAGTCGCTTAAGTTAAGGCTTTGTGGAGGAGTCAGTCCATAGAGGGAGCTACTTGGGAAGCAGAAGTAGCCATGAAAGCCAAGTATCCTCATCTCTTTCCTTCTGATTCCATTCCAGCTTGAGGTAATAGTTCCTCTACAGTATTTCAGTTACTCTTGCATAGATTAAGTCTTAGTATCATGTTCTTTCAGTTAGTCTTGCACTTTCAGCGTATTTGCATGATGTTAGAAATCAGTTCAGTCAGATTTCAGTTTCATGTACTTAGTTGTAGGGTTTGCAGCTCTTTCCCTCCATATTTAGCTAGTTTATGCTTCATTGGAGGACGAATGTTCCCAAGGGGAAATATTGTAACACCTCAGAAATTAGACTTAGAAAACTGCAGCAGAAAAACACTAGAAACAGTGAACCACGGCAGGGTTCACGGACCTTGAAAGGGACCACAGTCTGTTGACCTTCCCGTGGAGTCACACCCTCCAAGAAGTGGTGGACCACGGAGCCCTTAACGGGCCATGGACCACCACACGGTCCGTACTGGTGCTCGTGGGAGCCAGGCAGAGTTCACCAGGCCCAAGCGTCAGACCACGGGGTCCTTCACGGGCCGTGGTCCTGACGACGGGCTGTGGTGGTGCCCGTGGAAGGCCACCCCAGAACTAGTAGCTACTGGACCAAGGACCTTGACCAACTTCACGGTCTGTGGTCCCTTTGACGGCCCGTCAGAGAGGCTGTGGTCGGCTGCGTCAGATTTTATGTCAGGGGTCGTTTGGTCTTTTCCCCTATGCTTTGGACCCCTAAACTAAGTCGTTTAACCCCTAAACTATGTGGTTTTGATCAGTTTTAGACTAGAAACTAAATTAGAACCTAACCTAATCAATCATTCACCAAAAATTCATCAAACTTAGAACGCAAAGAGGAGAAAGAGTCGACCAAGCCCTTTCCAAGAACGCAACAAGGTTTCTTCAGTTCCAACCCCGAAATCAAAAGATTTTTCCATGAAATTCATCACCAGGTATATGGGATTTCATTAGTGGGTTCCTTTCACCCATTAAGTCCCTAGAATTCAGTCTAATTCTTGATTCCCTTCATATTATCTAGACCTAGGGTTTTCTTGAATGTTAGAAATTGTTGGGTTTTAGCTGTTAGAATGATCTTTGCATAAAATTCAGAGCCCTAGTGGTGTAGATGTGTTAAGTTCATGAATTACACTAGCTAGGTCAGTTTAAACAGATATACATGCCTCAGATTTCGAATGTTTCATTGTCAGTTATAAATATCACAGTCTCAGTTAGCATGTCAGAATAATGAGTTATCCAGTATAATTCAATTATGTTAAATTGTTCATATTTCTAGTTGGGAGTAGGCTTAGACTGAGTGGACTAGGGTTCAGCGTACCCGAATAGTCCCAGAACTACGTGCCTCCGTAGGTTTATAAATCCCCTTTGTGGGCACCATTTTTGTGATCACGCCAGTCATGCCTCTATACCTCTGGCAGGGTATATTGGGTCCTCTCGATGGGGCGTATACATCGGACTCCACGTTTAGCTCACGTGGTTTTATGTCGGTTATTAGTAGCTCCCACAGTGAGACTCTAATGCGTTGACCAGGTTCCCAGTTATATTTCAGTATTCAGTTTCAGCATGTTATGTACTTGGTCATTGCATTCAGTTTAGTTCATGTTCAGAATATTCTTCTTGTTCATCTTATATTATTTATCAGTATGCTTTATTCAGTTATGTATATATTGTTCAGTTTTATTCTATCCTGCCTGCTCAGTACCTTTCAAGTACTGACGCATACTCTGCGCTACATCTTCTCGTGATGTAGGTTTAGGTCCTCAATATCCAGATCACGCATAGATCGGTTCCTGATCTCCAGTTCAGCAGCTTCAGTGGTGAGTCCTCATTATTCGAGGATGATAGACATGCTTTACACTTTAGTCTTTTTATTCAGTTTTCAGTTTTTACTAGAGTTAGCTGGGGACATGTCCTAGCATCTCTAGTCAGTTAGAGGCTTATTTCAGACATAGACAGATTCAGCTTTAGCTTTGGAGTTGTAGTTCAGTATTCTAAACTATTTTTCAGTATTTATATATTCAGACTTAGATTGGGTATTCCCCATCATTTAGTTTACCTCATGTCTTATGCTTCCGCACAGTAATTCTTTTAAGTATGCTTATAATATGCCAGCTGAGGGTTAGCTTGGGGTCACTGATGATCATATGTCCCGTGTTTACGTCCAGGGGGTAGCCTCGGGGTGTGACATCCTTGCACTCTGCTGGAGGAACATCTGGTCCTCTAGATCTCTCCCATACATTATTTAAAAGGATGGCTACATCACGTAGCCCAAAAGAATCCAACTCCACAGCCTCTGTGACAGAGGCATGCATCACCCTGAATACTCTATGTATATGGTCTATAAAGTCATGGGGATCCTCAGTAGAACTAGATCCCTTAAATAATAGAGGGGTTAAGTGAAGAAACTTTTGTACCTTCGAGCTTTCTGACCAGTCTCTCCGAGTATCTAATCTTGACTCTAGTTGTCACTCATGAATAGAAACCATCCTAGTCAGCAACTGAACTGCCTCCCTCATCACCTGCTCCCTAGTCTTAGGTGGAGATAGAACAGGTACTGTAGGTCCTGTGTCCCTAGCTTCCTCAAGTACAAATTGAACTGGTGAAGCTGGGGGTACTACATCTTCTCGGGCTTCAACACGTGTCGCGGAGGCTGGTACTATGGGTACTGAAGATTCACTCCGAGGGAAATCTATCCCTTTGACCCGGTGGGGAACGGCTAGTACCTTTCCCTAGATCCATACCTATCTCTCGATGTGCCATCTCCTCAGTAGTGTAGCTTGTTAGATAAAAAAATATAAAGCAAGATTTAGATTTCATATCTTCTTATACTTTCACACCATAGCATGATCTATCAGTTAAATGAAATGTAACCATTCAAAAATTCCATGTAGCCTCTTGATTATAAGTATGGTACACAACACACCCATAAACAAGACTCTACTAGACACAGCTTGTGGACCCCCGGGATACGACCTTCTCTGATACCAAGTTTGTCACACCCCAAAATAGGGGGTTTAATTAGCACTCGATTCCCTATTCGATCGAGTTAGCCACTGAGAGATACTAGCTAACCAAACTGTGAGGCAAAAAGGTCGGGCAGCACAACATCTGAAAAGTGAAGCCAGGACCATGAAGGTCATGACCTCAATGACAATAACCCACATAAACAATGGTAGAAAAGCAAAAAATAAAGGTGTACTATCTAGCCGACGAGGCCGCAATTGAAGACATACCTACTTACACACACAAATATATACATGCCAAGTTTATGGGCTGGAGATTGGAACTCAAAAAAGAAAACCCAAAATGTTGTGTCCACAAAAGCCTCTATGAGTGACATAAGCACTATTGAGACAAGCCCCAACTATACCCAAACTGTACAATAAAAGTAAACAATTTTGATAGCCCCAGGATATGATGGAGCTTACAAACTCACAGCAGAACCCGAATCCTAGTGGGTGGGTCTATCAGAATCCATGCTTGAACCTGCTCGCATCAAACAAAAAAGTAGCGTCCCCAGGCAATGGGACGTCAGTACGAACAAAAATGTACTTGTATTTAAGGCGAAAAGTAAAATCATAAGTAGCTTTTGTAAAATACTAATAGAGATACCACCTGAAATAGAAACTCAAATAATCTCCATGGCTGACATTTGACCTCCTATTATTTAAATATACATGGTATGCTCGTATAGTTGCATATCGTGAATACATATATACAGATGCAAATGCATGAGATACCCAATCAAATGCTAGCAATGGTGGTGCTTCCCGGTAGCTAACCGGCATCATATTCGCTAACTTGTGGCCATCGGTGTCTCATATGTATAAATATACGAAATAGACCTCATACCTCCCGATTATAGCTCGGGAGTAGAATGCATAGAATGTCATGTCATGGATTCATAATGCATATATGTTACCATTGTCATGTTTCCAATCTTGGCCCGCTTGTACTTTTCTTCTCATAATCACTTTCGTATGACATGCAAATGTCTCATGGAACCTCATATTTTTTTCTGAATAATCTTGAAAACTTAATTCGGATTTTATAAAGATAACATAACCTTGAAAATTTTCTTAAAAAGCTTATGGTGCTTTACTTAGCTCATATACTTGGTTCCTAGATAATTTATAAAAGAAAGTATTTCAAAAATATAGTGTTCTAATAGTTTAAACATTTAAGTTGTATTTGAGAGTTTTGAAAATCGTGTGTTACTTTAAAGATTTTCATAATAAACTTTAGAGGGGAAAGAGGGCTGGTTACAAATAATAAATGTCTCCCATAATATTTTTAAGTCACACCACCCAAAGAAGAAAAAGAATTCATACATATGGACATATAATCAAGGAAACCGATAAAATGACATGTAGATGTTGAATACCCTATTTATCCGAATGAGTGGAATATCAAAATAACAGAATCATGAATAATTCAGCTGAGATCCCAATGCCTTTCACAGAAGGTCTTTGTAGCAAGAGAATAGAAAAATATCACATTTGGTGTTTTAGGAATTTCCCAGGAGTCGAGCGAAAATGAAGATCGAAGCTTAGCCTTAACATACCTTTCCAATGAACGCTTACATGAAAGTTGTTCCTTACATCCTAAGCTTCACAAACACTACATATACACAGCTGGTACGCACCTATAAATAATTTATAATTGAGCTTAAATCGGCATATTTTCCATATGGCCCCAACTTGGCGAAACGTCCGTTGAACTTCGTATAAACAATCATAAAAGAGTCCCGAGATGATTACCTTAGCAAACCAATTGTAAACCTTGAAGAAACACCAATAACTACAAATTTATATCTTCTAAAACTAGCTCAAAACGCAGCTAATAGAAGGGGAAAATGATTGCCACATGTAAAGATCACGTTTCTAGGCACGGGGGAAATCTTTCATGGTAGAAATAATGAAAAACTAACCTTCATCATGCAAGAACTCCATTAGAACCCTCTCTTGAGATTTATTTCTAGTTAGGAAGTGAAAAGAAATGTTTTTATGGGTTAAAACATCGAGTAGCCGACATACCTCATTTTATATCCGACCTGGTTCGCGTCCTGGATTCTATCCAGGCAATCTGTGGTAAAACCCTCATAACTTTTTACTCCGATGTCGGTTTGATACGGGGTTTTGTGCGTTGCAAACTAGACTCACAGGCCTTCAATTTGATAGGTCATGGGCCTTGCAACTCTTTATATATTGGGAGAAAACATCCAATATATTTCACCCAAAGTTTAAAAAAAATTATTAGAGAAACTTCGATAACTTTTGCCGACCTTAGTTTTGCTAATTTCTTGACTCCAAAACTTAACATACAACCATTGTGCTATCATAATACCTCGTAACACATTATTCTTATCATGTTAGACACTCATAGTCTTATCCCCAAGGTATGGGTTAAATTAAACCTTTCAAACAGGTGAAGTGCTAATCGAGCCATTTCTTTAATCCCGAACCTTTGTTCGAGGGGTTCCTTTGACCTAAAACATTAGTTTAGTTCCTTGATATTTCAACCCATTTGCAATCTTAATGTCCAATGTACTATACCAAGTCATATACACCTCACATAACCACGTTATACTACGCCACATATGTTATGCAAGAATAGAGAAAAAGTATAGGATCTCACATTTCTAAAGAAAATTAATGTCATGACCTTCTAGGTCATTTCCTCCATTTTCCAATATTTTCAACTTGGAGAATTTCCCTGTAGAGACCCCAAGTGATTTATGACTAGCTGGAACTGTCAGTTCGGTCACTTGGTTGTTCGTTTAGTTTTTATGCAGGTTTTCATATTTTGGAGCTTCTAAAGTTTAAGCAGTTGACTCTGATCAAAACTTCAGGTAAAACCCCGCAGAATGTGATTCAGATGGTTTCGTTAATGTTGAATTTGGACTAGTAAAGTGGATGGCTAGAATCCCGAGATCTTAGGTTGCAATTTTGGTGTTTAGCTAAAAGATGAATTTTAGGCCTAAAGGGGTCCCGAGGGGTATTTCTATCATAAAAAAAAAAATCAGAAATTTGATGATTCCATTAAGTCTGTATGGTCGAATTAAGTGGGTTAGCATATCTAATTTATTTTTATCATGTCTTGAACAAATCCCAAGAGTCCGTTCGGAGACTGAAAAAAAAGAAAAATCTATTTTTTCTGGAGTAAACTTTTAGCAATTGAAAAATTGGTTTTTCGTGGTAAAACATAGGCTTTTAGTGACGAAATGGCTGAGTTATAAATCTCGAATTTCAGCTTAGAAGATAATTATTCAAAATGTGATTTCTTGAGCCATAGAGCTCTGATTGAGATGATTTCAGGTTCTACTTGTTGAAATTATTGGGGCTTCGAGTTAGGGTCGTTGGGTGAGCGTTATGGAATCTTTTTTTAGGTAACTTGTTGTCCCAGAACCTCTATTTAGCCCAATTAATGGTGTATCTTGAGTTTATTTATTGTTTGACTAAATTGTAGTGATTTGGGGTTCGGATTGTGCCCATTTTTGGGGTACAAGTTTCTTGAGCTATTTGATAGCAATTGAAAGAGTGAATTACGAAATTCCCAATGTAGGTCCCATAATTCCATATTTACTCGATTTTGGCTCATCTCCAATTGTTTCAATTTTTTTACTAAAGGTGTGTATTAACATTATGATAATTTATTTCTTAGTGTGGTAACATTCAGAGGCATTTTAGAGGGGTGAAGTTCCAGTTTGGTGGATTGGGAGCACGCATGATCGACTTTGAGGTAGGCTACGGCCTACTTATCTTGAGTGTGCTCTATTAGATAATGTTTAGTATAAATTGCATGTGATCTAGGATTGTATACATGATGGGCTTAAGACTCATTCCCTTTTTTTTCATTTGCTTGATTTCCATTTTCCTATAGCAGTTTTCGGCTATCCTTAGGTGGCGGGATCCATAGCTTACACTAGTACCGCCTTGTTGTTGGTGTAGTTGGTGTAGTAATCCTCTTTAGAGTTGATACTTGAGGCATTAGGCTAGTTATTATTTGGTTCTCCCTAAGATGATTGCTTCGGTTTTGGTACCCTCTGTTAGTTCTTGAGACCTTAGTTGTTTTTCATAGTCGTAGGTTTGCACTAGACATGCTCAGGTGTTTTTTTGGAGTATGTATGAGGTAAGGCATCGATCATTGAGTTATCCTCCTTTCATTGTCGAACTCTTTGTTGATTCGTGGGTTTCCCAAGTATTGGTGAGCATGTTATGCTGTTATTGTTGAATTTGTTGGCATATTGTTGGGCCAAAGGCCTTGGTCGAGGACCAGCTGAACTCCAGGTTAGTCTTTTTGTGCTTTAGGAGCAATGTGTTTTCTATTCTACACTTTAGGTTGTGTGGTTTCTATTTTTTGGATGCTGGTGATGGCATGCATTGCATTGATACTCATTTCTCACGTGTTTTGTGGTATGATCTAGTTCAAGCATTGGATATTCATGACTATTTTTGAGAAATACTAAATTTACACTTTTACTCTTTTAAAACTGATTTTGACGGGATCATTTGATAAAATGTATTCCGAGATAAAAGAGACATCGAGGATGTTCTCACTTTTTACTTGATCGGTCGAAAATATCGTCGACCCTTTTTCTACTAATTGGTTGCATGTAGCTTCATTTTTATGGATCTGTGGGATAGAAAACTTCGCGGCTGTTCTCAGTAGTGCATTAGCTGCAGTTTTCATGTCTGGATGCACTACTATAGGTTCATACCTATTATTTATTGCATTATTAGTACATTTTACACAAATTTATTTTTTGCAAAGAAAGTACTAGGTTCAAATGAACCCGGTGTCGCTATGTTATCTTTGTCACTGTACACAAGTAGGTTAACTCCTTGTAAGGAAGAATTCGATTGATCAGAAATGAGAACATAGGAGGAGAGACCAATAAAAAAATAGAGCACACGAAGACATAAAGTCAAAAAAGAATTAGCATTTAAAGAGAGTTATGTTTTTCCCTTTGCTTTTCCCATAGTGGAAGGTTTCATGCGTTAGTCAATAGAGTGGATCGGTCCCTAAGAAACCGTTCTGAGGACTGCAATCCTATTATTACAAGGAAGTGAAAAAGAATGTTGTAGCATAATCGTAAAAAAAGTTAGATGTTCCTAGAAAAGCTCATCCGTGGATCTCTTTTCAATACTTATTTACTCAATCAATTAACTATACCTCAATTCCATATCAGTGCAGTCAGTAATATGAATTTTTGTTTTGCTCTAATTTTCCCTCTCTTTTCAAGTAGATAGATAGATCTATTGATTTCATCAATATAAAACGAAGGTGACAAACACTTATTTAAGTATAATTATTAAAGTTTCTTGAGCCATATCATTTGTGTTCACTGATCCATTTAGACAAGAAAAACCAGAAAAGGGGAAAAACACCTTGAGTGACTTCATAGAATTTTTGGATTCCATTTAATAAGGAATTTGGTTCGTAGAGATTCTTTTTCATGTTCCAATTTTCCAAACTTGTCAAAATCAAGTTTGGAAGAGTAGTAAAGTTTTCCATGTCATGCACTCTCGAAATAATGTTAATACTCTACAATTTTGAAGTCCACATAGATCCAAATAAAAAAGAAAAGTGGAAGCAAGTAGGAAACTACAAGAATAGTAGAAAAAGTCAATACCTAAATCTTGATTTGCCATTAAAAGCAAAATAAGAAGAAAAAACAGTTGGACCATTTAAAGAAGTTCATGTCTCCTTTTAATTTCTATCTTTGATTACACCAAAAGAGAGGGCTTCTCATATTCATAGAAGATATATAGGGGACAGTACTAGGTGGTGGAGAATAATGTGACAGATGCGACAAAACTAGATTACATTTTCTAGATCTCCTCTTTTAGATGATTCAGTGGAAAATAATTGAAAAGTAAGTCATTTACGTAGAGTAAATATTGCATTGTCAAACCACGAGAAAAAGCATGCATAAATGTTCTTTTTATTTAGAAAAGTTTTTTTTTATTCAGAATGATTTTTCTTTATAAAGGACTTACCTTCTGATTATTTTCCACTGAATCATCCAAAATAGGAGGTTAGAAAATGTGATCTAGTTTTGGAGCTTCTGTAACATTATTCTCCGCCACCTGACTTATCTAACCTATATACATCAAACCTATATTAGAAGCCCTCTCTTCGGGTGTAAGCATAGAAAGAAATAAGAAGAAGACCTAAACTTCTTTGAACAGTCTAGCTGTTTTGTCTTCTCATTTTTCTTTTAATGGCAGATCAGGATTTAGGTATTGATTCTTTCTACAATTCTGTTAGTTTCCTGCTTGGTTCACTTTTCTGCTTCCTTGAATTGGGTCTATGTGGGCTTTAAAATTATCGAGCATTAACATTGTTTTTTGGGGGTGTATGATATGAAAAACTTTACTGCTCTTTTAAACTAGCTTTTGGTAAATTTGGAAAATTGAATCATGAAAAAAAAACTTTGGGAACAAAATTCCTTAAAAAATAGAAAGAGAAATTACTACGAATTAAGTAAAGATGTTTTTCCTGTTTTATTGATTTTTCTTTTCCAATAAATGGATAAGTCAACAAAAATGTTAAGGCTCAACAAGCTTTAAAAATTATACTTAAATAAGCTAAAATGTCACCTTCTTTTTATCTTAATGAATTCAGTAGATATGTAAATCTACTTACTTGTGAAAAAAAGATATGAATATCTAGGAGTATTGGTTTCTTCCTCTTTTTTTCCTTCAGTTCCTTGTTTTTATGGAGTATAGTGGATAAAATGTGATTTAGACCTGATGAGATGCTTTAACTGATCCATTTGGCTGGGAATCGGAATTTGAAATTTCAATCTAGTGGTCGTTCTAGTCATAGTTTATCAGCTGACTTCCATGCCAACACGAAAAAAGATGGATTCAAAATTTAAGATCTATGGGTTCAAGTATAAAGCTCTTAGCATTGAACCATTGTATTTCTAAAGTTATGGGTCCATACCTATTATTTATTGAATTTTTCAATAGTTTCTCCTGAAATCAAATACAAACAGTTCTGAATTTTTAGTTCGGTTCCCACTTGCTTTTGGTGGGCTATTAACAATTAAACTTATCGTGTGCCCTAGTACATTAAACTAGTTTCATGCAACATAGCTGATAGTTTCCATTTTCAATATTGTTAAATATTTTATTTTTCTCTATACGTCTCCTCTTTACAGCCATGGACAGGGATCTGCCATTTAATGAACAAGTGAATGTCTAGTTTGATGAGTCATCTTCCTCTGATGCAGATTACCATAAAGAAGAAAGCGAGCAGATTCTTCAGACACAGCTCACTGTACTTCCATGTAGAAGTTATCTTTTTATATTCAAGGGGTTATTTGATATTTCTCAGCAATGATTGATTTTAGTAGCTATTAGCCTATTACACTGAAAATTTAACCATTTTATATTGATTAATAAACTTGGAATTTTTGTAGGTTGAATTTTTCATTTTTAGGCTAACTATTTATGATTATGCCATTTGCATGCCTGCAAATGTGCATACATATAGAGAAAACAAAAACATATATCAATCCTAAGGATGGAAAACTCTCAACATAGAAACTAGTTAATTGTACTAAGGTCACAAATCACAAGATAAGCTTAGTAAGTCATATAATTTTTTACAAACAAAACATCAATTTTCAATAGCAAGTGATTAAGTAGTTGTGGAATATCATATTCAAAAAAGTGCACGCACACAAAGGTTTAATCCATTTTACTCATTAAGGGGGAGTGTTCAATTACTTCATCGAAAATACAAGATAAACCAATTAATAACACTATGTGCAACACAACAATAAATACACCTCAGTTCCAAACAAGTTAAAGTCGACTATATGAATTCTCATTGACCGTGTTTTTCCATCTAAATTCATTTGAGAAAAGAGAACTAATAATTTCATCCATTTTTTAGTTTGTCCCAAGAATACACATCTCCGTATTTTAAAAACATTTTTAATTTCTCTTTTTTTCTTTTGATTACCGGGGAAACCCGCAGCCGCTACCCTTTGGGTACGCACAGGGTAAAAACCCCGCTCCTATGCAATATCTCGCAAACCACATAGGAGAGGTATCCCGCACTAGGTAATCCCGGCGTGACGAGCTCAACCCAGAAGGCAAACCCTTGACTTCGAACATGAGACCTCCAACATGGAAGTCCCAAGCCCAAACCACTAGACCACATTTACCCTGAATGATGCAAATGTTTGTGTAACTGAAGAGTACTATGTAATTCAAGTTTTTTTTCTGCTAATTTCAGTGTGTTTTGAACAATTTGAATGAAATACACACATACTTCTAGTATATGTCAAGACTAATTAAGGATCTGCAGGCAATATAGGATTAACCCTAATCAATGATATAATTCAAAAATGAATTTCATCCTTATTGAAAAATCTCAAATTCATGTAAATATTTCATCTATTTTGAGGACTATTTCATTTTTATTTGTAAAATTAATTTTTTATTTTGAAGGAAATTACTCAAAGGGACCAACAAATTATCACAAAATTGGAACTTTTTATCATGGGAAGTAAGTGGGGAGGGAATCCTATATTTCTTTATGCAACTTTGGCAGATACATAGCAATCATGCATACTGATTTTCAGAATTTGTCTAAGAGGGTTTTCATGGTGATTAGAAAGAGAACCTGTGACTCAATTTCGCTGGGGAGATGATCGAAGAGGCATTCACCATAGATAGATCAGAAATGAATTCGACGTAGAGATGATCGGAAAGACATTCGCCATAGATAAATCGGAAAGGAATTCGCCGTAGAGATGATCGAAAAGGAATTCAGTGGTGGAGGAGATGATTCTACCCTTTAAGAAGGAAGGCTCCATGATCAGAAATTATAAGGGGATTCTATACCCTATTTTGGGTCCATTTTTAGATTATATTTATTTCTTTTGGAAAAAAATAAAATATCATTAAAAGGAAATATTTAGTAATTTTTAACTAACTAAAAAGAAGGCCCTATATCAGTAAGGCCTCATTTATTTTCATTAAGACGTCTGAATCTGAACGCACATCATGTTGAAAAATTAAGACAAATTGTTTTCTCAACATTTTGGATTCTTAAAATTTGTATTTTTTTAAAAATAACAAACATAAAAATAAAATAAAATGCTAAATTGATCATATTTTATATAAATAAAATATTTAAATTATTTTTATGGCTATTGGTGATGGTGATGACTAACAATGGGGATTGTGTCTGTCAATTTGAGATGATGTTGACTAATGATGGTTGTTGTGGCTAGTATATTATGGTAAAGTGGTTCGAAATAGTGATTAATTGTGGTTATCGGTGGTAGCAACTTATAATTAGCAATGGAATGATATTGAAACTGAATGACACTGGTGAATGATGATGACTGTTAGTGGTATAAAATATTGACTAATGGTGGTAATTATCAATAGTGATTAGTGGATTTAATAACGGTGGGTGGTGATGATTTAAATGATGGCTAATGGTGATGCCGATTGATAGGCTAGAATGACCTTAGTATTGATGTCAATGAGCCTTAGCCTAGGTTGGCTAGTGTTTGCCTTAGATGTTGTTCGAGTCGTGACAGCACTAGGACAACTCTTGCGGCCAATGGACTATATAAGATATAATTTTTTGTAGAAAGCTTCCTACAATGTTAATGCCAATTTAATTTTATAGCAAATAACTTGATCTAGCAAATATATATATATATCACTTTATTGGTCAACTTTGCTGAATTTTGTATTTTTAAAAGAGAATTATCAACATGCCAATTTTAATTTAAAAAACAGTTAGAACACTAATTTAGAACATACTAAATTAAAATCCAAACCATTCTAAAAACATACTAATCGATCAATCCTTTTTTTAACTCCAAGCAAATAAAGTTCTAGCCTTCACACCATTCCCTTTAAAGAGGATTAGAATATTTGAAGCTTGTAGGTTGGTAAAAGTTATTTTTGGTGCTTGTTGAATTCTTTAAACAATTGATTATTAGGAGAAATTTAGCAAGTAACTTGATTTAGCCAAAATTCTTTCCATGAAGCTTGTCAAGACGAGTTGATTGTCTTAATGGTCACTAAATATAAGGTGATCGATCGGAAAGATTGACTTTATTTTGTTAAGTTATTTTACATTATCTTATTCACGTTATTTGTCCAAACATAGTTGGATTTATGTAGTTTCTTTTCACGCCCCAAAATAGGGGGAGTAACTGGCACTCGATACCCTATTCGACCGAGTTAGCCACTGAAAAATACTAGCTAACCAAATTGTGAGACAAAAAGATTGGGCAGCACAACATCTGAAAAGTTAAGCCTGGACCATGAAGGTCATGACCTAATGACAATATCCCATATAAACAATGGTAGACAAGCCAAAAATAATAATGTACTAGCTAGCCGACGAAGCCGCAACTGAAGACATACCTACTTACACACACATATATATACATGCCAAGTCTATGGGCTGGAGATTGAAACTCATAAAATAAAACCTAGAATGTCGTGTCCACAAAAGCCTCTACGAGTGACATTAGCACTGTCAGGACAAGGCCTCGACTATACCCAAATTGTACAACAAAAGTAAACATCTTCTGATAGCCCTAGGATAAGATGGAGCTTACCAACTCACAGCTGAACCGGAATCCTAGCGGGTGGGTTGATCAGAATCCCTACCTAAACCTGATCGCATAAAACAAAAAAAGTAGCGTACGCATGCAATGGGACGTCAGTACGAATAAAAATGTACAAGTATGTAAAGAAGAAAGTAGAATCATAAGCAGCTGTTGTAACAGGGTAATAGAGATACCACCTGAAACTGAAACTCAAATAATTTCCATATCTTACATTTGACCTCCTACTATTTAAATATACGTGGTATGCTCATTAGTAGCGTGTCATGAATACATATATATAGATGCAAATGCATGACATACCCAACTAAAAGCTAGCAATGGTGGTGCTTCCCGGTAGTTTACCTGCATCATAGTCGCCAACTTGTGGCCATCGGTGTCTCATAAGTATAAAAGCAATAAGCCACATACCTCTCGATTATATCTCGGGAGTAGAATTCATAGAATTTCATTCCATGGATTCATAATGTCACTCCCCGAGGCTACCCCTTTGACGTAACACGGGACCTAGGATCATGAATGACCCCAAGCTAACCCTGTGTCTGGCATATATCAAGCATACTGAGAATAACTGAATAAAACAAATAATATGCGGAAGCTAAACAATAGATAACTGGAAAATGGGGAATGCCCATCTAGTATGAATGTATAAAACATACTAAGAGTTTAACAATAACTGAAAGATAAACTCATCAACCCAAGCTGATTCTATTACTATGTATGAAAAGCCTCTAACTGAGTTGAGTTGTTGGGACATGCCCCCCAGCTAACTCTAACAAAATTGAAAACTGAAAGTAAATACTAAAATGAACGGCATGTCTATTGTCCTCGAAGTATGAGGACTCACCACTGAAGCTGCTGAAATGCGGACCGAGAATCAATCTAATCGCGATCTGGATGCTGAGTACCTGAACCTACATCATAAAAGGATGTAGCGCAGAGTATGTGTCAGTACTTTGAATGTACTGAGCATGCAAGATATAGATACTAAGTTGAACAAACATATATAAGCTGATTCAAGGCATAACTGAGCAAGAATGTAAATACTGAAAATCTGAACTGAATGTAATGGCCAAGTACTAATTATGAATAAGACATGCTAAACTGAGTACAGAAGTATATACTGAAAACCTAATCAAATGCACTAAGATTCTGACTGTGGGAGCTACTATTAACTGACTGTTCTTGGGAAAACTAGCACCTCTTTCTTCTCTTTTCGCTCTAAGTTTGGATGATTTTTGGTGAATAAAGGTTTTGGTTAGGTTCTGACTAGATTATTAGGCTTAAACTGAGTAAAACGACGTAGTTTAGGTATTAAACGACGTAGTTTAAGTACCCAACGCATAGGGAAAAGACCAAAATGACCCTGACTTAAAAGCTGACGAGCCCATCGATGGACCCTAACCGACGGACCTTGGACTAAATGACGGTCCGTCTTGCTAGGGCGTCGTTTGGCGTCTGGGGCTGGATATGAGGGTCACGATCCACGGACCCTGGACCGTGGACCTACCTACGGTTCGTAGGTCCTGCCGTGGGTCGTGATTTTCTTGGAAATTTCTGGGTGGCCAACCAACGGACCCTACCTACTGTCTGTGGTCCCATCCACGGGTCGTGGTTTGGCCTTCATCGGTGGCACCTGCAACTTCTGAAAATGTGTTATTTTGTCTTTCTTGAATCCGGGGTGTTACACATAATGCGTATAGGTTGCCATTGTCATGTAGCCAATCTTGGCCCGCTTGTACTCTTGTTTTCATAACCCCGTAATCACTTTCATATGACATGTAAATGTCTTATGAAACCTCATATGTTTTTCCGAATAAGCTTGAAAACTTAAGTCGACTTTTAGAAAGATAACAGAATCTTGAAGATGTTCATAAAAAAACATATGGTGCTTTACTTAGTTCCTATACTTGATTCCTAGATTATTTATAAAGGAAGTATTTCAAAATTCAAGTGTTCTAATAGTTTAAACATTTAAGTTATATTTAAGAGTTTTGAAAATCATGTGTTACTTTAAAGATTTTTCATAATAATCTTTAGAGGGGAAAGAGGGGTGGTTACAAATAATAAATGTCTTATTTTTAAGTCACACCACCCAAAGAAGAATAAGAATTCATACATATGGACATATAATCAAGGAAACCGATAAATGATATGCAGATGTCGAATACCCTATTTATCCGAAATATCAAAATAATAGAATCATGAAAATAATTCAGATGAGATCCCAATGTCTTTGACAGAAGGTCTTTCTTGCAAGAAAATAGCAAAATAACACATTTGGCGTCTTAAGAATTTCCCAGGAGTCGAGCTAAAATGAAGGACGAAGCTTAGCCTTAAAACACCTTTCCAATGAACGCTCGAATGCCTGCATTTTCTACACGAAAGTTGTTCCTTACGTCCTAAGCTTCACAAACACTATATATACACAGCTGGTACGCACCTATAAACAATTTATAATTGATCTTATATCAGCAGATTTTCCATATGGCCCCAACTTGGTGAAACGTCCGTAGAACTTCGTAAAAACAATCATAAAAGAGTCCCGAGATGAATACCTTAGCAAACCAAGGGTAAACCTTGAAGAAACACCAATAACTACCAATTTATATCTTCAAAAACTAGCTCCAAATGCAGCTAATAGAAGGGGAAAATGATTGTCACGTGTAAAGATCACGTTTCTAGGCATGGGGGCAACCTTTAATGGTAGAAATCGCTAAAAACAAACCTTCATCATGCAAGAACACCATTAGAACCCTCTCTTCAGCATTCTTTCCGGTTAGGAAGTGAAAAGAAATGTTTTTTATGGATTAAAACATTGAGTATTTGACATACCACATTTTTTAACCCGACCTGGTTCACGACCCAGATTCTATCCAGGCAGTCTGCAGTAAAAACCCTCATAACATTTTACTACGATATCGGTTTGATACAGGGTTTTGTGCGTTGCAAACTAAACTCCTAGGCCTTCAATTTGATAGGTCATGGGCCTTGTAACTCTTTATATATTGGGAGAAAACATTCAATACATTTGACCCAAAGTTAAGAATATTTTGTTAGAAAAACATCGATAACTTTTGCCGACCTTAGTTTCGCTAATTTTCATGACTTCAAAACTTAACATACGAACATTGTGCTATTATAATACCTCGTAACACATTATTATTAGCATGTTAGACACTCATAGGCTTATCCCCAAGGTATGGGATAATCTAAACCTTTCAAACGGGCGAAGTGCTACCCGAGCCATTTCTTTAATCCCAAACCTTTGTTCGAGGGGTTCCTTTGACCTAAAACTTTAGTTCAGTTCCTTGATATTTCCACCCATTTGAAATCCTAATGTCCAATGTACTATACCAAGGAATATACACCTCATATAACCACGCCATACTACGCCACATATATTATGCAAGAATAGAGAAAAGGTATGGGATCTCACATTTCTAAAGAAAATTAATGTCATGACCTTCCAGGTCATTTCCTCCATTTTCCAATATTTTCATCGGTGAGAATTTTTCTGTACCAAACCCAAGTCATTTATGACGTGCTGGGACTGACAGTTCGGTCACCTGGTTTTTCGTTTAGTTTTTATGAAAGTTTTCCTATTTTGGAGCTTCTAAAGTTTAAGCAGTTCACTCTAATCAAAACTTCATGTAAAAACCCTCAGAATGTGATTCAGATGATTTCGTTAATGTTGAATTTGGACTAGTAATGTGGATGGCTAGATTACCGAGACCTTAGGTTGAGATTTAGGTGTTTAGGTGAAAAGTAGTGTTTTAGGCCTAAAGGGGTCCCGAGGGGTATTTCTATCATAAAAATATTTTTTTTCAGAAATTTGATGATTCCATTGAGTCTGTATGGTCAAATTTAGTGGAGTAGCATATCTAATTTATTTTTATCATGTCTTTAACAAATCTCAAGAGTCTGTTCGTAGACTGAAAAACAGAAAAATCTATTTTTGCTGGAGCAAACTTTTAGCGATGGAAAAATTGGCTTTTCGTGGTGAAACGTCGGCTTTTAGTGACAAAATGGCTGAGTTATAAATCTGGAGCTTCAGCTTAGAAGATCATTATTAAAAATGCGATTTCTTGAGCCATAGAGCTCTGATTGAGATGATTTCAGTTGCTACTTGTTGGAACTTATTGGGGCTTCGAGTTAGGGTTGTTGGGGGAGCGTTATGGAATCGTTTTTGAGGTTACTTGTTGTCCCAAAACCACCATTTAGCCAAATTAACGGTGTATCTTAAGTTTTTTATTGTTTGGCTAATTTGTAGTGATTTAGGGCTCGGATTGTGCCCATTTTTTGGGCACAAGTTTCTTGAGCTATTTGATAGCAATTGACAGAGTCAATTGAGGAATTCCCATTGTAGATCCCATAATTACATATTTACTCGACTTTGGGCTCATATCCGATTGTTTTAATTTTTTGACTAAACGTGTGTATTGACATTATGATAATTTATATATAGTGTGGTAACATTCAGAGGCAGCTCAGAGGGGTAAAGTTCCAGTTTGGTGGATTCGGAGCACGCATGATCGACTTTGAGGTAGCCTACGGTCTACTTTTCTTGATTGTGCTCTATTAGATAATGTTTAGTATAAATAGCATGTGATCTAGGATTGTATACATGATGGGCTTAAGACGCTTCCCTTTTTCTCATTTGGTTGATTTCCATTTTCCTATAGGAGCTTTCGGCTAGCCTTGGGTGGCGGGATCCTTAGCTTACGCTATTACCGCCTTGTTGTTGGAGTAGTTGGTGTAGTAATCCTCTTTAGAATTAATACTTGAGGCATTAGTCTAGTTGTTATTTGGTTCTCCCTAAGATGATTGCTTCGATTTTGGTACCCTTTATTAGTTCTTGAGACCTTAGTTGCTTGTCATAGTGGTAGGTTTGCACTAGTCATGCTAAGGTATTGTTGACGAGTATATACTGTTAGCTCCATAGGATCGAGTAGTTTTAATAATGAAACACCTAATCGACTTGTGATTTATTTCAGGAAAAGAAATACAAAGAGAGACGAGTCAAGCATTCAACACCTAAGGAAGGAAAGAGAAAATCTGCTCATCAATCAAGGGATACAAAATATCTTCTAGATAGCGAAGTCAAGCATACAACACCAAAATAAGGAAAGAGATCATCTGCATAAATCAAGGGATACATTCAAGATAACAAGATCAGCCAAGATCCAAGACCACAAAGAAATCATTAAAAAAGGAAGAGATCGAAATCAATGGATACATTCAAGATAACGAGATCAGCCAAGATTCAAGACCACAAGGAGATCATCAAATAAAAGAAGAAATCGATTTGCTCATTCACATATCTAATATGGACATGACTCAGCAAATCAATCAAAATAAATCAAGGACTCAATCAAAGATCCTTGATTCGAACACCCTTGGGTTTCCATAAAAGAGGTAGTCCTCCAATACTATATAAACCTCTCTAGCCATAGTTGTGAAGTACGCACTTTACTTAAACTTGTATGATTGTCTTCTATTATATTTCATAAAATTATTGTATTCTCGAGAGTATACAACTGAAAAAGAAAAGAAAAAGAAAGATTTAAGTGTAGGTTATACAGGTAGAGGTTGTGTCAAAATAGAATATTTGATTTGCATATCAGACAGGGAACTTAGTCGGAACACTTTGTAATACCTCAAGTTATCAACTGCTCTTAAGGAAACACTTGAAACCCAAGGGGACTGGACGTAGGCACCACACCGGTGTTCCGAACCAGTATAAAATATCTCGTGTCGATTTACTTCCTGTCATTACTTTTATTTTATACAGTGATACAAACTTGCAGGTGAGTCGACTTCTCCATCCAGGAAGTCGACTAAAGGAATTTTAATTCACCCCCCCCCCCTCTTAACTTTCAATTGGTATCAGAGAAGGTCTCACAGATAATAAGTGTTTAACCACATGTGAGCAAAGATCCATGGAAAACTATCAGATTCCCGGTGCGCTACTTCAAGACGGACACTCTTGAAACCACCCACCCTACTTCAATGGTCAGCATTACTCTCACTGAAAAGATAGGTTCAGAATCTTCGTGACTTCAAACGATCTACAGGAATGGATTGTAATAAAGAAGGGTCCAAATCCTATTCCCAGACTCACTGGAAAAGACGCTACTGACAAGCCTTTCAATCCAGAATCTTTAAATGTTACAAAAGAACAACAAAAGGTAATTCAAACTAACGCTAGAGCTATAAGTTTGTTGTACTGTGTAGTCAGCGGAGCAGAATATGA
Source organism: Solanum etuberosum (assembly GCA_029582245.1). Taxonomy (NCBI): domain Eukaryota; kingdom Viridiplantae; phylum Streptophyta; class Magnoliopsida; order Solanales; family Solanaceae; genus Solanum; species Solanum etuberosum. The sequence goes on along the minus strand of JAJONR010003083.1, from coordinate 10,950 downwards.
AAAAATCTCAACATGCGAAACCGCAAAAGAAATATGGGCCAAACTTGAAGTAACGTATGAAGGAACCAGCAAAGTTAAAGAATCTCAGATCAGTTCACTGGTCAACGAATATGAGTTATTCAAAATGGCAGAAAACGATAATGTGGAAGACATGTTCTCAAGGTTCAAAAAAATTATTTGCGATCTCAAATCCCTTGGATATGTATACTCTAACGGATTACAAGTCAGGAAACTCATCAGAAGTCTTCCTAATGCTTAGGAAACTAAGGTTGCTATTCTTGAAGATGGAGATCTGCAAAAAATAACCTACGATGAACTTCGTGGAAGCTTGATGGCATACAAGCAGAATCATATTAACAGATACAATAAACATGACAAAAAGAAAATTATCGCCTTTACTGCTGGAACAACTGAAGTCGAGGAAGAAGATGACGAATATCAAAGTGAAGAAATGTCTCTTATAAACCGATGAGTTAGACAAATGCTTAGACAAAGAAGGCAGAGGCCTCAATCTGACTATAAAAACAACGAATATCAAAGAATTGATGATAGATGCTATTATTATGGAAAACCAGGACATATCAAACAAAATTGTCCAGAACAAAAAAGGAGAAAAAATCGAAGAAATGAAGATCCAAAAAGTCTCGGATCTTGGAGCAAAGGAAAAACATCGGAAGATGATCATGATGAAACTGCCATCATGTGTTTCATGGCCCTAGGTGAAACAAGTGAGGTAAGAACTTTTAATTGTTCAAAATGTAATGACTTAAAAAACTCGTTGGATATGGTTACCGACGAATTGTAGAAAGTAATCGATGAATACAACAAAATCCCTCAAGAAAAAAAGGACTGGCAAATACTTCTAGAAGCAAGTCAAATTGAAGTCGACTTATTAGAAGAGGAACTAGAGGAAGTAAAGATGCAACTGAACAGCATTAGAAGATCTCCCGGTCATACCTCTGTTAGATCTAACAGATCTAACTTCCTTAGAAATTCCCCTAACCATGGCTCCATTGGATCTAACAGATCTTTCTCCCCAGTTCATCAGGCTGAAACTTCTGTGAACTTCTCCTGTTATACTTGTGGTGGCATTGGTCACCAATCTTTTAACTGCAAGAAATTTTCTTCTAGAAAATGGATTTGGAGGCCAAAAGTTGTTAATCCTAACCCTCAAGGACCCAAAAATACTTGGGTACCTAAAAGAAATTAATCTACTTGTTTTGAAGGAGCAGACCAAAAGAACCTACAAAATGGAAATTTGGGTAATAGACAGTGGATGCTCCAGACATATGTGCGGAAAGAAAGAAAATTTCAAAACTCTCAACAAAATCGACGGAGGATATGTACGTTTCTATGACAATGCAAAAGGAGAAGTGGTAGGAGTTGGATCAATCACTCTTAGCTCATCATGCGATCAATCAGAAGTATACCTGGTGGAGGGACTTAAACGCAACCTGCTCAGCATCAGTCAACCATGTTATGTTGGATTCAAAGTCTCATTCAACGCTACAACTTGCACCATCAGACATGCGACTAAGGACATCAAAATCGTTGGAGATCGTGTTGATAATGTCTATGTTCTAAACAACGTAGACATACCAACACTTACATGTCTAATGTAGTATCAAATGATTCTTGGCTCTGGCAATGAGAACTTGGTCACGCAAACATGCATGCCTTAGAAAAATTATCCAGACTTGAACTAGTCATTGGACTTCCAAAGCTAAAATTTGAAAAGGAACATATATGTGACACTTCTCAACTTGGTAAGAAAACACGTTCTTCATTCAAGATCAAGGATACTGTAAGTACCACTAAACCTTTGCAACTTCTTCATATGGATCATTTTGGTCCAACTCAAACTGCTAGCATTGGTGGTAAGAAGTACGCTTTCGTAATCGTTGATGACTTTTCAAGATTCACCTGGGTAATATTCTTATCTCATAAAAATGAAGCTCTCTCTAACTTTGAAGTGTTTTTGTAGAAAAGTACAAAGAGAAACTGGATACTTTATCTCCACAGTTCATAGCGATCATGGTGGAGAATTTGAAAATAAAGCATTGAATTTTGTGATAAAAATGGTTTCACTCAAAAAAATTCATATCCTAGATCACCTCAGCAAAATGGCGTGGTAGAAAGGAAAAATCATTCGTTACAAGACACCGCCAAAACCATGCTTCTTGATCGAAATCTTCCTGATCACTTTTGGGCTGAAGCAGTAAGTATTGCATGCCATATCCTGAACAGATGCCTTATCAGAACAATTTTAAAGAAAACTCCATATGAGCTATGGAGAGGTAAGAAGCCAAATATTAGCTATTTCCATCCTTTCAAATGCAAATGCTTCATTCACAACAATGGTAAGACAAATCTGGGTAAGTTTGATCCAAGAAGTGATGAAGGTATATTCTTAGGCTACGCACCAGTCAACCATGCATTTTGAGTTTTTAATAAACGAACTTTAAGTGTTGAAGAATCTGTTCATGTCGTTTTTGATGACACTAACCCAAGGATGCAGGAATTAGAATTTGCAGATGATGAAACTACTCCGATATTGAGCACTGAAAATCTCTCAACCTCTTTTGAGAAAATTACAATAGAGGAGTCGACTACTCCAGAACCAAAGTCAACTAGTCCAACCGAAAAGACAGGCATTCCTAGAGAATGGAGACACAGCGCCAGCTATCCAAATGACTTCATCATGGGCAAACCAACCGACTCAATGCAGACCAGAGCTTCCTTGAGAAAACAAGCATTTGTAGCACTCGTGTCTCAAGTTCAACCCAAACGTATAAATGAGGTAATGAAAGATGAATCCTGGTGACAAGCAATGAAAGAAGAACTCGACCGGTCTGAAAGAAACTAGGTATGGACTCTCACTGAACGGCCGAAAAATTGTTCCGTAATTGGAACCAAGTGAGTTTTTTGAAATAAGCTAAATGAAGATGGAAAAGTCATTCGCAACAAAGCAAGATTGGTTGCTCAAGGATACTCCCAACAGGAAGGTATTGATTACGATGAAACTTTTGCTTCGGTATCAAGGTTAGAATCTATTCAAATTTTACTTGCATATGCATCCGTTAAGTGTTTTAAACTTTTTCAAATGGATGTAAAAAGTACCTTTTTAAAAGGTTTCATAAAAGAAGAAGTGTTTGTCAAACAACCCCTTGGGTTTGAAAATCCTTCTTGTCCTGATTTTGTTTACAAACTTTCCAAAGCACGTTATGGTATCAAACAGGCTCCAAAAGCTTGGTATGAAAGACTAAGTACCTTCCTACTGCAAAATAATTTTCAAAGAGGGGCAATTGACACAACTCTTTTCATTCAAAGATCAGGTTTGTAAATTCTTATAGTTCAAATTTATGTTGATGATATTATATTTGGAAGCTTTAACCCTTCATTATGTGAGAATTTTGCAAACCTTATGAAAGGAGAATTTGAAATGAGTCTGATGGGAGGGCTCACCTTCTTCCTCGTACCACAAATCAAACAGTCAACTAATGGAACTTTCATCAGTCAAACCAAATATACCAAGGAACTAATCAAGAAGTTCGGCCTCGAAAAAGGAAAAGCTTTTGGAACTCCAATGAGCCCTTCCACATGTCTTGAAACAGATGCACCAGGGAAAGATGTGGATGAAAAATGAATCGAGGAATGGTTGGTTCACTACTCTACCTCACCGTTAGTCGATCGGACAATATGTACAGTGTATGCAAGTGCACAAGATTTCAATCTACCCCGAAGGAATCACATCTCACTGCAGTAAAGCAGATCATTCGCTATTTGATTGGAACCACTGAATTAGGACTATAATACTCTCACTCATCTCATTTTGATTTAAGTGGTTACTCAAATACTGATTTAGCATGTGATAAAAATGATCAAAAAAGTACCAGTGGAACATGTCAAATTTTAGGTCAACCGTTGATTTCCTAGCACAGTAAAAAATAGACTTTTGTCGCTCTATCCACTACGGAATCTGAATATCTAGCCGTGGGAAGTTGTGGTACATAATTATTATGGATGATGCATCAATTACTTGATTATGATCTATCTTATGAAGTTGTCCCTATATTTTGCGATAATACTAGTGCTATTAGTCTTTCTAAATACATTGTGCATCATTCTAGGGCTAAGCATATTGATATCAAGCATCATTTTATTCGAGATCATGTTGAAAATGGTGATTTTTCGTTAGAGTTTATTGATTCTGAAAATCAATTGGTTGACATCCTTACAAAACCCATACTTGAAGAAAGATTTTGTTTTCTCAGGAACTGTCTCGATATTACCACTTTTAATTAATGTTTATTTCCATTATTTGCTTCATTCTTTGTGCTTCTAATTATTACCCTGCTCCGCCCTTTCCGCTTCTCCATAAAACCCTTCCTTTCTGTCCTTTCAAATCTTTCTGTTTCCTTTATTAATACTCTTCTCCTTCTCTTCCTCTCTGTTTATTTGTCCTCCTCTCTTTTTTTCTATCTCACCATGCCCAGAAGTCTTTCAATGGCTTGTTTGAAAAACTTTGATCCTCACTCTTCGAACTCGATCGAAGTGAATGTGATGTCCTCTTCCTCCGATTCTTCGATTGGCTCCCTTATCTCTCCGTCTCCCAAATGGAAAGCATCGGCTGTCAAAAAGAAAGCGCTGAAGAAACCCTAACCATGCGCCTTTAGATCTCTCTCTCCTGAAGATATGCAAAGGTTCTAGGGAATTGAACAGAAAAAAAGGTATGATAGCTTCAAGTCTCGACCCATTGTCCCTGGTCGGGTGATAAATCTAAGCCAACTGAGGGACTCTCACTGCCCGGTAAGTTCATTTCTTACAGCTCAAAAATTGTCTCTGTTGTTTAGTATCTGTGGCCGTGAGTTATTTAAAGAAGTTGTTCGATTGTTCTATGCAAATCTTCGTATTTCTAAAGACAATGGTGAGTTGGAAACCCTTGTCATGGGTAGTCGTATTATAGTCAATTAACTATTTTTTGAAGATGCTTTTGGTACTAAGTTTTTTGGTGTGATTCCGTACATGAATGGCACTTGGCCTGATTATTTGAGGTATCTCTGGAAGGTGCTAAGATAGCCGTGGCTGAACCCAGTGCTGACTTGTCTAATTTTGGACCTTTATCTCTCTGTTTTGAACATCGTATTTTAGCACATATTATTGCTACTACTCTCATACCCGGGAAAGGATCTCTGAGCAGCATCTCAAATCGAGATGTGTTTGTACTTTACTGCTTGCTGAAAAAATACCGCATTAACTAGGAGATCTGGTTTAAAGAGTACATTCGGTAAAGTGCTGAGGAGTCTAACGCCTCTGTCAGTTTACCTTATGGATTGCTCATCTCACGAATCCTTGTGGATCGACTAGTGGACCCTTCCATGTTCAAACCCATTGAGATCAATGCTACTTATGATTCTCGCACTTTTTCTAGTATGGGGTATGTGCATGTTGGAAACAAATGGGTAAAAAAGGACTCCGTCCAAGCCAGGGCTGATACTGCCAAGACAACTAAGATCTCTGCAGAGTCAGCTACTCTCCTGCTTCAGGATTCCGATGAACTCAAAACTCGCATCCTTGTTGTGGAACGCGGGTTGGAGACTCTTCAAGATGTTGTTGAAAAGGTCATCCGCCTTCAGAAAGATACCAGTACAGATGTAGGTAAGATACGAATCGCAATGACAGGGATAAAGCATAAAGGGATCTCAACTGTCAACAAGTTGATCAAGCAGGTCGACTCTCTCAAGAGCGGAGTCAGCTCCTCCAAAAATGATCTTGCCATCTCTGTCCAGAACTCTTTCTCTAGTCTTTCCAAGAATGTGGAACGCTCCTACAATTCCTTCTGTGGGAAGGTCATTAACACCCTGAAGTATTTCTTGGGTGAACACTAGACTTCTGCTTCTTTTTTGCGACTCATGAACAATTCTCTAAAAGGGGTCTATCCCTATCTCTGTTTATTTTGGACTGTATATTGAAGGCTCTCTGCCTTCCTACTTTGGTTTTCTCTATTTTTCTACTGCTTGTTCTGTTATTGTGTGTTATCTCTTACTCTTTCTTTTTTTATTATGCCAAAGGTGGAGAATGGTCCCAAGTCTCTTTGACAGGAAGAAATCAAGTCGGGGGGAGCTATATTGCTTAAAGACAGGGGGAGTTACAAAAAATCAACCACAACTAAAAATATATCAGGGAAGTCTCACTATTTCTTTAAGCTTATGCAAATTGTGAATTAGTTGTCATTATCAAAAAGGGGGAGATTGTTAGCTCCACAGGATCGAGTAGTTTTAATAATGGAACACCTAACCGACTTGTGACTTGTTGCAGGAAAAGAAATTCAAAGAGAGACGAGTCAAGCATCAACACCTAAGGAAGGAAAGAGAAAATCTGCTCATCAATCAAGGGATACAGAATATCTTCTAGATAGCAAAGTCAAGCATACAACACTAAAATAAGAAAAGAGATATTCTACATCAATCAAGGGATACATTCAAGATAACAAGATTATCCAAGATCCAAGACCACAAAGAAATCATTAAACAAAGGAAGAAATCAAAATCAAGGGATACATTCAAGATAACGAGATCAGCCAAGATTCAAGACCACAAGGAGACCATCAAATAAAGGAAGAAATTGATTTACTCATGCACATATCTAATATGGACATGACTCAGCAAATCAATCAAAATAAATCAAGGACTCAATCAAAGATCCTTGATTCAAACACCCTTGGGTTTCCGTAAAAGAGCAAGTCCTCCAATACTATATAAACCTCTCTTAGCCATAGTTGTGAAGTACGCACTTCACTTGAACTTGTACGATTGTCTTTTGTTATATTTCATAAAAGCATTGTATTCTCGAGAGTATACAAATGAAAAAGAAAAGAAAATGAAAGACTTGAGTGTAGGTTATACAGGTAGAGGTTGTGTCAAAATAGAAGATCTGATTTGCATATCAGACAGGGAACTTAGTTGGAACACTTTGTAATACCTCAAGTTCTCAACTGCTCTTAAGGAAACCCTTGAAACCCAAAGGGCCTGGACGTAGGCACCACACCGGTGTTCCGAACCAGTATAAAATATCTTGTGTTGATTTACTTCCTGTCATTACTTTTATTTTATACTGTGATACTAACTTGCAGGTGAGTCGACTTCTCCATCCAGGAAGTCGACTAATGGAATTTTAATTCACCCCCCCCCCCTCTTAACTTTTATATATGGGATAAGGCATCGATCATTGAGTTACCCCCTTTCATTGTCGAACTCTTTGTTGATTATGGGATTTCCCAAGTATTGGTGAGCATGTTATGTTGTTATTGTTATATTTGTTGGCATATTGTTGGGCCAAAGGCCTTGGTCGAGGACCAGCTGAACTCCAGGTTAGTCTTTTTATGCTCTAAGAGCAAGGTGTTTTCTATTCTACACTTTAGGTTGTGTGGTTTCTATTTTTTTTATGTTGGTGATGGCATGCATTGCATTGATACTCATTTATCACGTGTTTTGTGGTATGATCTAGTTCAAGCATTGGATATTTATGACTATTTTTTAGAAAGATTGATTTTACACTTTTACTCTTTCAAAACTAATTTTTACGGGATCATTTGATAAACTGTCTTTCGATATAAAAGAGACATCGACGATGTGATCACTTTTTACTTGATCAGTCAAAAATATCGTCGACCCTTTTTCTACTAAATGGTTGCATGTACCTTCATTTTTATGCATCTTTGGGATAGAAAACTTCGCGGTTGTTCTCACTAGTGCATTAGCTGCAGTTTTCATGTCCGGGTTCACTACTATCAGTTGTGGTTCGAGGTATGGGTTCACCACTAAAATTTGAGTTTTTACCCCAAAATTATTGTCTTATTACTTGGTCTTGTGGTATTCAGAAAGGTGGCACTACTAGATTTTGGTTACGCAACTTACATTCATATGCATTTATTATTACCAGTATACTTGGTTGATGGTTTCACCCACAAGTCTTATGGGGCGGTGATTGGGTTATCTTTGTTGTTTTGTACCTTCCAAGCTTATGGGAGTCTGGTTAGGTTATTCTCTAACTAATATTGTGTATCTTGTGTATTTTGATTGTTAGATATATAATTGGTTTGGACCTATCCCTATCCTTGTGCCTTTTGATTAGGTTGGGTTGGATTGACCTTCTAGGCGATTATGTTGAGTAATGGTGTTTACTCTTAGTATCTTTGGTTAGTTGACATTTGTGGTAGGATCTTATCTTGATTTGGTTGTTGGGCTTGCATCTCCATGTATGTTCCCTTGACTCAGTCGCTTAATTAGTGTATTCTCTTCCTTCATTTTTACTACATGTATTATCATGCAATATTGCCTCGTTAGTTACTTGTGCTATGCTTTCTTTACCTACCTGATGTTTATAATTGCACTTTCTTTGGAGCTCAGTCGGCCTATGCCTATTGAGTACTGCTTGTTGGTACTAATATTAAACTTGTGTACCATGCAGATCATTGTATGAGTTCTCTCCATTGATTTGGATCTCATATAGAGCAGCTTTGGGATTCGAAGACTGGGATGAGCTCCTGACATTCGGAGTTGCCGGTCCCCCTCTATTTTATCTAGGAATAGTCTTTATTTTGCTTTCAGAGATAGTGTGTATAATTTGTGTTTGTAAAGCCTTATACTCCTGTTTGACTACAAGCTCGACTACCGACTAATTCTAGGTCTTGGGGTTATTGTATGTATATATTTGTTCGTTTCTTCTTCTTATATTCTGATATTTTTCCCTATTCCCCTTTGTTTTCTTCTGCATGATAGACCGTTACTCCTGGTTCCGGTCTATAGGTTTTGCTTACCTACTAGTAGATATAGTAGGCGCCATAAAGACCTGAGAAATTGGGTCGTGATCAATTGGTATCAAAGCTCTAGGTTGATCGGTATATTGTTGGTATGATAACAAGTTCCTAGTAGAGTCATGTGGATGGATACGGAGATGTATGTATCCTTTCTTCAGGAGGCTATAGGGAATTCTTAATTCCTTATCATGTGCATCTGCTTCTATCTACCTCTAAAATGCTTCTTTGAAATCCACACTCTCTTAGATGGATATCACGAGGTTTTCGATGGATAGGGATGGAACATCAACACATACTACCTAGATTTTTGTGCTTGGTCAGGATAGAGAGCCTCAGTTAGGTATAGACCTTGAAGTTAGATATGTTCTTCAACGGCCTGAGAGTATGGGGTAGCCGAACTCTGACAAGGTTATAGGCCACCTCGGCTCCTCGAGATTTAATGTTAGGAGGCCCAAGTCTTTTCGAGGGTACACCATAGACAAGTGTTGTTCTTGGTGTAGTTAGTGATTTATAGACCACAATTGGGTTGGTAGGTCTCCAACCTGGTTCGTTGTCCATTTCTGAGTACGTGATGAGATTTCTCAAGTGGGCCAGACATACTCCCACATTATTCCCTCATGAGTAGGATTTGAGTCAGGGTTCATTAGGGGATTGACTTTGCCACTCAATTTAGGGGTCGTTTGGTACAAAGATTAATAACACAGGGATTAGTAACGCAGGAATTAGTAATGCAGGGATTAGTAGTGCAGGAATCAGTAATGCAGGGTTTATTTTTATCAAGTGTTTGGTTCATTGTTTCCCACCTCATCTTTTGTTTGTATTAAAACTCTATAAAAATCTTCTTTCCAATTATACCCTTAAATTATTATGTAATTCGGTCACGGCAGATAAATGTTGAGCAATATTATTTTTTTATGGCCTTCTAACTAGCTATGAGAAGAACAATTTTGTTGTCATGTTTGCCATTTTTTCACTTGATTTGTTTGAGGATAAATAATTGTCATCTTATTAAATTTATCACTCACAAAATGTCAATTTTCAATTTAAAAAAGATAAACCATCTACTTTTAAAATCAAAAAGATGGTCAACAATGGTAAAATTGAATAAACCATCTACATTTACACATAAAAATTGTAAGTTGTAGTTTTAATATGTATGTAATTTTTTAAATTGTTCAAAATGCAAATAATTATAAAACCACACAAATATATATATATATATATATACACACATTTAATTAAGATCACACACATCATGTAGTGATACATTTGCCTTTTTAATTTGTAAATATTAAACAACTCCATTTCAAATTAGTATTGATTTGTATTGGATTTCTTTAGTAACAAACAACTCTCTCTAAATAATTTGTAAGCTAATTTATTTAAATAAATTTACTAGTAAAAATATAAAATCAAGAAAATAAACAAAATAATGAAAATGATTTGAGGGATATTTTTGTCTTTACATAGACTTATCCCATGGTAATATATCCTATGTATTACTAATACCTCCAAATGGAAGGTATTTGTAATACATTCTATAATAACATGTAGGATATATAACTAATCCATGGATTAGTTATACATAGGCCCAAATTCCTACAAAACATAGTACTAAATAATACCACACATAATACATGGACTATTTCTTCTAATGCGGCCTACCAAACGACCCCTTAGTGTCATAGCATTTGACAGCAACCAAGTCTACCTTCCCCAGGTGGTTAGTAATGTGAAGTCCATATAATAGGCATGCTTTGAGACTTACAAAGGAAGTGGTAAGATGTCTCACCATCAGTACTGTTGACACCCAATTTTGGCCTAACATTTTCAAAATTCGTAACTTTTAAGTTTTATTTATTTAATAGTTCAAAATACATTTTTTTTATAATTTTAAATAAGTTTATCGATATTTATCATTATTTGTCAAAATTTCAGGATTTTTTATCAATTAATTTTAATTACATATTTTTTGTCACAGCCGGTTGACTACTTTCAAATATTTGTTCATTTTGATTAAATCGTTATTTCTGTTAAATTGCATTGTTCACATGTAGTTAGTTACGTTCATTATATTTTTTAATATTTATTTTTATTCGTTACATTTGTTAATATTCATTTTTGATATTTTG